>JBBBDQ010000618.1:947500-1090000 GCA_037127315.1 Ascarosepion bandense | reverse complement strand
AGATAGATAGATAGATAGATAGATAGGTAGATAATGAACAGACTGGGATAGATAGATAGATAGATAGATAGATAGATAGATAGATAGATAGATAGATAATGATAATGATAATGAACAGACTGAGATAGATAGATAGATAGATAGATAGATAGATAGATAGATAGATAGATAGATAGATAGATAATGAACAGACTGGGATAGATAGATAGATAGATAGATAGATAGATAGATAGATAGATAGATAGATAGATAGATAATGAACAGACTGGGATAGATAGATAGATAGATAGATAGATAGATAGATAGATAGATAGATAGATAGATAGATAGATAGATAATGAACAGACTGGGATAGATAGATAGATAGATAGATAGATAGATAGATAGATAGATAGATAGATAGATAGATAGATAGATAATGAACAGACTGGGATAGATAGATAGATAGATAGATAGATAGATAGATAGATAGATAGATAGATAGATAGATAATGAACAGACTGGGATAGATAGATAGATAGATAGATAGATAGATAGATAGATAGATAGATAGATAGATAGATAGATAGATAATGAACAGACTGGGATAGATAGATAGATAGATAGATAGATAGATAGATAGATAGATAGATAGATAGATAGATAGATAATGAACAGACTGGGATAGATAGATAGATAGATAGATAGATAGATAGATAGATAGATAGATAGATAGATAGATAGATAGATAATGAACAGACTGGAATAGATAGATAGATAGATAGATAGATAGATAGATAGATAGATAGATAGATAATGAACTGACTGGGATAGATAGATAGATAGATAGATAGATAGATAGATAGATAGATAGATAATGAACAGACTGGGATAGATAGATAGATAGATAGATAGATAGATAGATAGATAGATAGATAGATAGATAGATAATGAACAGACTAGGGATAGATAGATAGATAGATAGATAGATAGATAGATAGATAGATAGATAGATAGATAGATAGATAAGATGAACAGACTGGGATAGATAGATAGATAGATAGATAGATAGATAGATAGATAGATAGATAGATAGATAGATAGATAATGAACAGACTGGGATAGATAGATAGATAGATAGATAATGAACAGACTGGGATAGATAGATAGATAGATAGATAGATAGATAGATAGATAGATAGATAGATAATGAACAGACTGGGATAGATAGATAGATAGATCGATAGATAGATAGATAGATAGATAGATAGATAGATAGATAGATAGATAGATAGATAAGAATAGAACAGACTGGGATAGATAGATAGATAGATAGATAGATAGATAGATAGATAGATAGATAGATAGATAGATAGATAATGATAATGATAATGAACAGACTGAGATAGATAGATAGATAGATAGATAGATAGATAGATAGATAGATAGATAGATAGATAGATAATGAACAGACTGGGATAGATAGATAGATAGATAGATAGATAGATAGATAGATAGATAGATAGATAGATAGATAATGAACAGACTGGAATAGATAGATAGATAGATAGATAGATAGATAGATAGATAGATAGATAGATAGATAGATAGATAAGATAATGAACAGACTGGGATAGATAGATAGATAGATAGATAGATAGATAGATAGATAGATAGATAGATAGATAGATAGATAATGAACAGACTGGGATAGATAGATAGATAGATAGATAGATAGATAGATAGATAGATAGATAGATAGATAATGAACAGACTGGGATAGATAGATAGATAGATAGATAGATAGATAGATAGATAGATAGATAGATAGATAGATAGATAAGATAAGAACAGACTGGGATAGATAGATAGATAGATAGATAGATAGATAGATAGATAGATAGATAGATAGATAGATAGATAGATAGATAAGATAAGAACAGACTGGGATAGATAGATAGATAGATAGATAATGAACAGACTGGGATAGATAGATAGATAGATAGATAGATAGATAGATAGATAGATAGATAGATAATGAACAGACTGGGATAGATAGATAGATAGATCGATAGATAGATAGATAGATAGATAGATAGATAGATAGATAGATAGATAGATAGATAGATAATGAACAGACTGGGATAGATAGATAGATAGATAGATAGATAGATAGATAGATAGATAGATAGATAGATAGATAGATAATGATAATGATAATGAACAGACTGAGATAGATAGATAGATAGATAGATAGATAGATAGATAGATAGATAGATAGATAGATAATGAACAGACTGGGATAGATAGATAGATAGATAGATAGATAGATAGATAGATAGATAGATAGATAGATAGATAGATAGATAATGAACAGACTGGAATAGATAGATAGATAGATAGATAGATAGATAGATAGATAGATAGATAGATAGATAGATAGATAGATAGATAGATAATGAACAGACTGGGATAGATAGATAGATAGATAGATAGATAGATAGATAGATAGATAGATAGATAGATAGATAAGAACAGACTGGGATAGATAGATAGATAGATAGATAGATAGATAGATAGATAGATAGATAGATAGATAGATAGATAGATAATGAACAGACTGGGATAGATAGATAGATAGATAGATAGATAGATAGATAGATAGATAGATAGATAGATAGATAGATAATGAACAGACTGGGATAGATAGATAGATAGATAGATAGATAGATAGATAGATAGATAGATAGATAGATAGATAGATAGATAGATAGATAGATAGATAGATATGGACATACTGAAAGAGATGTGAATAGAATGAGATAGATATTAACAGCATGAGATTGACAGATAGATAGATATGAAACGAATGAAATAAAATTATATATATATATATATGGACAGAAATTCAGTAGGATTATAGAATAAATAGTCAACACAGAAGGAAATGTGTCTTCATCTTTTGCATTCATTAAAGCTTCTTCACAGATCTGGTTCGAAACAAGTACTGAAAAAATATATATTGAATGGCCTTCCCCGTAGTATGCACCGACAACTCAGAGTTCGGAGGACGAGATAGAAACTTTCTATTCAATACTGGAAAATGCCAAGGCCCAGTGCAAAAGCCAAGAAATTAGGATTATAATGGGAGACTTGAATGCCAAGGTAGGTAAAGACAGAGAAGGAGACACGACCGGCCACTTTGGACTAGGGGAGCGCAACGAACGAGAAGAAAAATGGGTCCAATGGTGCTCAGCCAATGACCAGGTAATTACTAACACCTGGTTCCAAGAACACCCACGACCAAGAACACCCACGACCAAGAACACCCACGACGTTTATGGACATGGAGAAGCCCAGGAGGCGACACGAAAAACCAAATAAACTACATAACTATAAACAAGAGATTCAGGAACGCAGAACATACCCAGGTGCCGACTGCGGAGGTGACCACGTCCCAGTCATCTGCAAACTAAGGGTGAAACTCCGAAGACTGAAGTAGCCAAACACATCACCAAGTTTGCAATACGACACGCTAGAGAATGTCCTCACCCTGCAGAAAAAATACAATATCAGCGTGAGAAAGAACTATGAAGAACAAATTGAAAAAGGGCACTCAAAATGGGAGTCACTAAAAGAAGCGATCGTGAACTCAGCGAACAACATAGCCCAAAAGGAAAGCAAACGCAGCAGAAAAAACGAGTGGATGACCGAAGAGATCCTTCACATGATGCAAAGGAGACAAAAAATAGACACGGAGCAGAGTACAAGAAACTTCACAGGGAGATAAGGAACAAATGCAGACAAGCCAAAGAGGAATGGCTCAACAACAAATGTGCAGAAGTAGAGAGACTGAGCAGGACCAACAAAGCAGAGATGCATAAAGAGATAAGAGAACTGACAGGACAAAAAAACCTGCTCCTCAACAGGATGCATAAAATCCAAGGACGGAACAATCATATTAGAGAAAGAGGAAATACAGTGATGGGAAGAATATATAAAGGATCTTTTTGCGACAAGAGAGAACAACCGAGAATACACAAGGAGATGGATGGACCGGAAATACTAAAATCCGAAATGGAAGCTACAATGTCCAAAATGAACAGAAACAAAGCACCTGGTCCAGATGGTATAATGATAGAACTGCTAACAGCCTTAGAAGAATATGGCATAGAAAAGATTACCGACATAATAAACGAAATTTATAGCAGTGGAATAATACCAGACGACCAATGCAAGTCGATATTTATAGCATTACCGAAGAAACCAGGTGCAAACGAATGTGAACTACACAGCTTAATGAGCCACATTACCAAACTGATGGTCAGAATCCTGATGAATAGAGCGAGAAGCAGAATCAGGCCAGAGATAGGGCAGGAACAGTGCAGGTTCGTCAAAGACACTGGAACAAGGAACGCCATATTCATGATTAGGATGCTCTCCGAAAGGGCAATACAAATGAAGAAAGACCTGTACCTATGTTTGATTGACTATGCGAAGGCATTCGACAAGATACGACACAAAGAATTGATGGAGATGCTTGGCAGCCTCGATATTTTGGGCAAAGACATAAGAGTAATCAAGAATTTCTACTGGCAGCAAACGGCCTGCATACGGACAGGCAATAATTTCAGATTTACAAAGATAGAAAGAGGGGTAAGACAAGGATGTGTCTTTTCACCGGATTTGTTCAACCTGTACAGCGAGAATATCTTGAGGACCCTAGATGACACGCCAGGGTTTGTTGTTGGAGAACGCAACTTGAACAACATAAGGTACGCAGACGATACAGTGCTGATTGCGGACACGGAAAGAAAACTAAAAGATCTCCTACAGAGGGTAGCGGTGGAGAGTGACAAAAAAGGACTACAAATAAACTTTAATAAAACTGGGTACATGGTCATCAGCGAAAGGTACGACCCAAAATGCCTAATACATGTGAGAAATACCAGGATCAATCAAGTACAAAAATTTAAATACCTAGGAAGTGTCCTGGAAAGTGCGATACGGAGATTCGAAGGCGAATTGGCATGGCAAAGGACGCGTTCCAGAAACTGAGCAAAGTACTAACACACAGGAAAATCTCACTGGAAACAAAGAAAAGAGTGCTGGACTGCTACGTGATCTCAGGTCTTCAATACGGCAGTGAATGCTGGGGAATATCATCGAAAATGAGGACAAAACTGGAAGCAGCGGAAATGCGGTTCTACAGAAGGATGCTGCGGATATCGTGGACTGAGTATGCAAGCAACAATGAAGTGTTGGAAAGAATGTTAATAAAGAGGAAATTGATACTGAGCATCAGGAAGAGACAACTGAAGTTTCTGGGACACGCAATGAAGAAGAAGAGCCTGGAGAACCTGATACTGACTGGCCAGATAGAAGGAAAGAGAGACAGAGGAAGGCAGCGGATAACATATTTGCAGGGTCTGATCAGATGGATGACGGAACGGGGGTTGCGAGGTGTAACAGGAGCAAACATACTAAGAGCCACAAGGGATAGGGAGACGTGGAGAACCATGATCACCTGCGTCCTGAAGGGTCAGGGCACATCGAAGAAGAAGAAGAAGACACTCATGTTCTTAGGGGTGGATTGTCAATGTTGTTTAAGCGATTTTTTTCTCTTGACCACATTCAGCGCCGTTTCTTCTTTCTTGATGCTGCTGTTGAGGCGTTGTTGTCGTTTTTTCTTTGATTCATTTTTATTCCACAAGAACAGATAATTGTTATGGTGAAACACACCTATTTCCCAGACAATGAACTCTCCCTCTGTTATGGTGAAACTTTCCTTTTCCTCAGATAATGGACTCTCCCTCTGTTATGGTGAAACACATTCCTCAGAAAATGAACTCTCCCTCTGTTATGGTGAAACTTACCTATACTTAAGATAATGGACTCTCCCTCTGTTATGGTAAAGCAGTGATACTGACTGGTCAGATAGAAGGAAAGAGACAGAGGAAAACAACGGATAACATATTTGCAGGGCCTGATCAGGTGGTTGACGGAACGGGGGTTGACAGGAGTAACAGGAACAAACATACTAAGAGACACAAGGGATAGGCAGACACAAGGGATAGGGAATGTAGTTTATTTGGCTTTTCGTGTCGCCTCCTGGGCTTCTCCATGTTCATAAACGTCGTGGGTGTTCTTGGAACCAGGTATTAGTAATTACATGGTCATTGGCTGCGCACCATTGGACCCAATTTTCTTCTCGTTCGTTGCGCTCCCCTAGTCCAAAGTTGCCGCTCGTGTCTCCTTCTCTATCTTTACCTACCTTGGCATTCAAGTCTCCCATTATAATCCTAATTTCTTGGCTTTTGCACTGGGCCTTGGCATTTTCCAGTATTGAATAGAAAGTTTCTATCTCGTCCTCCGAACTCTGAGTTGTCGGTGCATACTACGGGGGAAGGCCATTCAATATATCTTTTTTCATTACTTGTTTTTAACCAGATCTGTGAAGAAGCTTTAATGAATGCAAAAGATGAAGACACATTTCCTTCTGTGTTGACTATTTATTCTATAATCCTACTGGATTTCAGTCCATATATATATATATATATATATATATATATATATATATATATATATATATATGAAAAGAATAAAATAAAATTATATATATATATATATATATATATAATTTTATTTCATTCGTTTCATATCTATCTATCTATCTATCTATCTATCTATCTATCTCATGCTGTTAATATCTATCTCATTCTATTCACATCTCTTTCAGTATGTCCATATCTATCTATCTATCTATCTATCTATCTATCTATCTATCTATCTATCTATCTATCTATCTATCTCATGCTGTTAATATCTATCTCATTCTATTCACATCTCTTTCAGTATATCCATATCTATCTATCTATCTATCTATCTATCTATCTATCTATCTATCTATCTGAATGTGTAAATTATCTATCTATCTATCTATCTATCTATCTATCTATCTATCTATCTACTTCCTACTGTGTTGACTATTTATTCTGTAATCCTACTGGATTTCAGTCCATATATATATATATATATATATATATAATTTTATTTCAGCCAATGATATGATATGATATGATCGCCTACGTCCTGAAAGGACAGGGCACATAGAAGAAGAAGAATGAAGAAGTAAAAAAATACTGATTTTTAAATTAAAAATAACGAAACAGACAGTGTAATGGAATGTTGTTTGGCGTTTGATTCTCATTCGTCAAATATATGGCATGTGTAATAATTACTATTTTTTTCCTCTAATTAGTGGTGTGCAGTAATATGAATGTTCGGTGTGTATAAAGAAATTTTTGGGCCTTGAAAATATTGCGTTATCTGCGATTATATCAAATTGTAATCATACTTAGACACTACAACTGTCAGTCGTGTCATCAAGACGAAGACAAAACTCTCCAAAACATAAGTGTAAACACGATGGAAAGAGACAAACAAAGCCAAGAGACGACGTATACGTGATCAGGGAAAGTGTGAAAGATCCACATTAGTCGTTTTGTTCAATTATTTGGCATAAAAAACAGGCATATATTCTTATATGCATTAATGTAACAATTTTATATCATGCATAATGGAGTAGATAGACTAAACTAAACTATCGCCCGGTTCACACTCCACCCACATCTATTGAACAGGTGAAGAGGCTCATCCCTTGTTTCCTGTTTAGGATGTGGTTTCCGGTTTTCTCTTTTTCAATCTTTTCACTCTTTTCTTTTTTTTCAATTGGAGTAGATAGACTAAACTATCGCCCGGTTCACACTCCACCCACGTCTATTGAACAGGTGAAGAGGCTCATCTCTTGTTTCCTGGTTAGAATGTGGTTTCCGGCTTTCTCTTTTCCATTCTTTTTACCCTTACGTAGCCCCCTGCGCATCAGTGGCGTTATCGCCTTGCTTGAGGTGATATGATTAAAAGAAAAAAATATTCATTTATTTCGTAAATCTATGTATATAATAGAGTTACATGCACGTATATATATATGTGTGTGTGTGTGTGCGTATATATATATATATATATATTCTAAATGAAAATAGAATGGTTGTTTTGCTATTATTACTTTGCAAAAGTTTCCAAGGTTGTGGTGGAACAACTAACTTAAATACTCGGGTTACAGGGAGATACTTCATGACTACCAAAAAGCGGCTTCGCCAAAGGAATGAGAATGATGTACCCCAGTGATTCGAAATTCCTAGTACCTGAAGAAGGCCGGAGCGTACAACGACCGAAACGTAGTACAAGTGGCCATCAAGCTGCGCTGACAATAACCCGAACAATAATAATAATAATAATAATAATAATAATAGTGTAAATATTATCTCATATCATATATATATATATATATATATATATATATATATATATACACACTACCGGCCATAATTATTAGGCCACCTCAGTTTTTTTTTAAAGAAATGATGTATTTCATTCTATTTTTAGTATTTAGTGCCAAGTGGACAATTCTAAATGAAGATAGAATGTTTATTTTGTTAAATCTGCACAATAACATGTGCATGGAGATCCGAAGGCGAATTGGCATGGCAAAGGACGCGTTCCAGAAGATGAGCAAAATACTAACACACAGGAAAATCTCAATAGAAACGAAGAAAAGAGTGCTAGACTGCTACGTGATGTCAGTTCTTCAATACGGCTGTGAATGCTGGACAATATCATCGAAAATGAGGAAAAAACTGGAAGCGGCCGAAATGTGGCTCTACAGAAGGATGCTACGGATATCGTGGACTGAACATACAAGCAACGACGAAGTGTTAGAAAGAATGGCAACAAAAAGGAAATTGATGCTGAGCATCAGGAAGAGACAACTGAAGTTCCTGGGACATGCAATGAGGAAGGAGAGCCTGGAGAACCTGATACTGACTGGTCAGATAGAAGGAAAGAGAGACAGAGGAAGGCAGCGGATAACATATCTGCAGAGTCTGATCAGGTGGATGACGGAACGGGGGTTGCCAGGAGCAACAGGAGCAAACATACTAAGAGCCAAAAGGGATAGGGAGACGTGGCGATCCATGATCGCCTACGTCCTGAAGGGACAGGGCACATAGAAGAAGAAGAAGAAGAACATGTGCATCAAATGAACTGTTTTGTTGTTCAGTTTTTGTTCTCTCTTCAGCTTTACCATGCAAGTCTCTTTTTCTTATTGGCTGACCGAAACAAAAGTTTCCTGGCTGCCTTGTTAAATTTTGCTAAATAATAATATATATAGCAAATCTATAGGGTGCGATGGGTAAATTGTCTTTATTAGCCTTGTAAAATTTTGCAAAGTAATAATAACAAAAGAACCATTCTATTTTCATTTAGAATTATCCACTTGACAATAAATACTAAAAATAGTAAGAAATACATCATTTCTTTTTTTAAAAAAAACTGGGTTTGCATAATAATTATGGTCGGTAGGGTATATATATATATATATATAAAATCTATAGGGTGCGATGGGTAAATTGTCGCTATTTGCCTTGTAAAATTTTGCTAAATAATAATAACAAAAGAACAATTATGTTTTCATTTAGAATTATCCACTTGGCAATAAATACTAAAAAATAGTATGAAATATATATCATTTCTTTTTAAAAACTGTGGTTGCCTAAGAATTATGGCCGGTAGTATATATATATATATATATATATATATATATATATATAATCTACAGGCTGCGATGGGTAAATTGTCGCTATTTGGCTTGTAAACTTTTGCAAAGTAACAATAACAAAAGAACCATTCTATTTTCATTTAGAATTATCCACTTGGCAATAAATAATAAAAATTGTATGAAATACATAATTTCTTTTAAAAAACTGAGGATGCCTAATAAATATGGCCTGTAGTGTATATATATATATATATATATATATATATATATATTTGTGTGTGTGTGTTTATATGAGACCGGGGAATATATGTTCGCATATCTAGACATTTTCATGCTCGAGTGAAAGGATAATACCGCTAAGTGGATGAAACCGTTCCAACGTTGGTTTTCCATTCCCCAGTCTCCTGTAAACAACCTTGGCTACTTCAACCGTAGCAAAACTTTCCATTGTGAACCCGACAAAACCATGACGTTCCGGCTTCCATCAATTTTTTCCCTTTCGATCTCACTCTCGCATTTTCTCTTTTTCTTCTCGTTTTCGCCCGCATTCTCCTCTCGTGCTGCTCCTCCTCAGAGTTTCAGATTCGAAAAGGATTGTCCTGTCAGAGTGTTTGGGCGTTGTTCTGTTAGAGACAGCGAGCGTCGATGCATGCAAAGGGCCTATTTATCTAAATCATCGTATGTGCGAGTATGTATGTGTTCTTTTATTGGCCAAGATGAAATAGATAGATAGATAGATAGATAGATAGATAGATAATGAACAGACTGAGATAGATAGATAGATAGATAGATAGATAGATAGATAGATAGATAGATAGATAAGAATAGATTGTGATAGATAGATAGATAGAGAGAGAGATAGATAGATAGATAGATAGATAGATAGATAGATAGATAGATAGATAGATAGATAGATACTATAAGAATGCAATAGATACATGATGTACAAGCTTAGATAGATAGATAGATAGATAGATAGATAGATAGATAGATAG
Organism: Ascarosepion bandense; assembly: GCA_037127315.1. NCBI lineage: Eukaryota > Metazoa > Mollusca > Cephalopoda > Sepiida > Sepiidae > Ascarosepion > Ascarosepion bandense. Next base: position 1,079,410 of record JBBBDQ010000618.1, on the reverse strand, counting down.
ATAATGAACAGACTTAGATAGATAGATAGATAGATAGATAGATAGATAGATAGATAGATAGATAGATAGATAGATAGATAGATAATGAACAGACTGGGATAGATAGATAGATAGATAGATAGATAGATAGATAGATAGATAGATAGATAGATAGATAGATAGATAGATAGATACCATAAGAATGCAATAGATACATGATGTACAAGCTTAGATAGATAGATAGATAGATAGATAGATAGATAGATAGATAGATAGATAGATAATGAACAGACTGAGATAGATAGATAGATAGATAGATAGATAGATAGATAGATAGATAGATAGATAGATACTATAAGAATGCAATAGATACATGATGTACAGGCTTAGATAGATAGATAGATAGATAGATAGATAGATAGATAATGAACAGACTGAGATAGATAGATAGATAGATAGATAGATAGATAGATAGATAGATAGATAGATAGATAGAGAAGAAGATTGTGATAGATAGATAGATGATAGATAGATAGATAGATAGATAAGAAGAGATTGTGATAGATAGATAGATAGATAGATAGATAGATAGATAGATACTATAAGAATGCAATAGATACATGATGTACAAGCTTAGATAGATAGATAGATAGATAGATAGATAGATAGATAGATAGATACATACATACATACTATAAGAATGCAATAGATACATGATGTACAAGCTTGCATAGATAGATATATATATAGATAGATAGATAGATAGATAGATAGATAGATAGATAGATAGCATGAGACGACAATCAATAATTATGTACAGTCAGATATCGATATTCAGATATCAGCAGACTGAGACGAAAGATTTGATTGAATGAACTATAAATAATAAATAGTTCTACACATCAGTATTTAGAGATATGCATAAAGTCATGCATTTAATGGCGTCTGGCAAGAGACTTTACTATTTGAATACCTGTGAAGGTTAGAACATGGAAATATGAATATTTACTCTAGTTCATACTTTACATTTTCCGCGCATAAATCGAAAAATGGAAGTTAAAAAAACGAAAAACAACAACAGTCTGCAGTGAATAATATTTTCGAACCGTGGTTACGAGGTGAGAGAAACAGCGACAAGAAGTTCCATATTTTTCTGCTCGATAAAATGAAAAAAGGGTGTAGGTTTCTTCAATAAACAATTACAGATTTGAGTTCAGTATATACATTTGCACGGAAATAGGGATGTTTTGGAAAGATTTGAACGAGTAAAGGTCGTCGGGGAACAAAAGAAAAATTTACCCTTCAAAGTCGGCATAAAACTGCTCAGCTAAATTACACACTTCTCCAAATTGATTATATCAAAATCCCCAAGTATAAGTCAATAGAACGACAGCCTTAGGTGGAAACGGGTCTAGGGAAGGAACATCTGAGGCAGGGACCTTTCGTAGACCTTGTGTTATACAGCGCACCAATTCTCTGTATTCGGCTCTTCCAATAAGTGTGGTTGGTTCTGTACATACTTCACCGCTATAATCAAATAATATGTGTGATAATCCGGCTGTTGATCCTACAGAGCTGCTTCACTCTCATTAGTCGAAAACGACGGTAGAGTCCTGCAGTACATATATATATATATATATATATATATATATATATATATATATATATATTATCGAGGCAAAGGGTAATTTTCTAAATATATTCCGTCAAATATAACATGGCAATGAATTATAAGTATTGTGCAAAAGTATTAGGACAAGAACTATTTAATCATTTATGAGGCATCAAAATAAAGTTTAAAGTCACTCCTGTCCTAACACTTTTGCAGACTACCGGTAAATCAAATAAAATATATATATATATATATAAACATCTGGAAAAACTGGTCTTATTTACAAAATCCCATTTGATAAAATATTACACTTAAGGTCTCTTTAGAATTTCCAGTTTTGTTCTAGTCTTTTCTGGACAAAATTACTTTAATTAAATTGTTTATATTCTGTCAATATGCCTCATAAAAGATAACTAGTTCTTGTCCTAATACTTTTGCACAGTACTATCTATCTATCTATCTATCTATCTATCTATATATATATATATATATATATATATATATATATATATAATATTAACTATAACAATAACAATACCAATAGTAAGAGAACTAACTCTACCAAAACTAGTATTAATCAAGCTATAATTTAAATCGTCTTGTATAACCCACCGAGAACGAACTTGGAGGGAAAATAAGGGGAAGCAAAAAAAAAGAAACAAACGAAGTACATGAAAAAAAAGTTAATCACACGTAAGAAAGAAAAAAACCCCAAGACGAAAATCCTAACACTAAAGTGCTCAATACGAAAGTAGAGCAAACAAAGACAGAAATAAAAAAAGGCAAAACCTTGGTCGGATTTTGGCTCTTGCTTAGATTTCTGTCTTTATATATATATATATACATATATATATATATATATATATATATATATATATAGAGAGAGAGAGAGAGAGAGAGAGAGAGAGAGAGACGCATCGTTCATTCAGCAATGAATTAGAACACTCTCAGCTATTGGGCATGTATAATGATAATATACACGCTAAAATGTCTGCTTCCTTCTACCGACCGCCCATAGCTCACAAAGTAGAATCGCCGACTGGCGCCAATTCTGTCGGCTTTCAATCCTGGGTGAAAAGCAATCGGATGTCTAACCGTACTGATGAGCTGTGATACAGCGAAACAGATCTGTCTACGGATGACGATATATAAACAGTTTATTTAAAGTAATTTTATTTGATGTACTCAACAAACGCTTTAACAAGAAAAAATATTTGTTAGAAAGTAAATTTAATATTTAGTATAATAGCCTTTTGCTTTGATCATAGCATTCATTCTATCAGGCATTGGCATCACAAGCTTCTTCGATGTATCTAATGGTATCTCCTGCCAAGCAACTTGTATTTGTTCCCAAAGTGTGTCTTGCGAAGTAACATTAGATTTATCAATTTTTTATCCGAAATATCTCATAGATGTTCAATAGAGTTGTTTCAAAATAACTTGTTTAATAGAAAATAGGAAAAATTAAATATGACTTCTTTTTAATACATTTCTTTTACACCTAATTTTAAATAATCAATATTTATTAGCAATTTACTTGGCTTTTCACCCTGTATTTGAATTTCAGTGAGGTTTTTAGGAAAATCACCCCTGTCCTAATAATTTTGCACACTACCGGTATTGTGCAAAAGTGTTAGGACAGGGGTGATTTTAAAGTTTATTTTGATGCCTCATAAAAGATAAAATACTTCTTGTACTTAATACTTTTGCACAGCACTATATATATATATATATATATATATATATATATATATATATATATATAAACATCTGGAAAAACTGGTTTTATTTACAAAATCCCATTTGATAAAATATTACACTTAAGGTCTCTTTAGAATTTCCAGGTTTGTTCTAGTCTTTTCTGGCCATTGAAATATATCAATATGATCTATTGCACATGCGCTCGACATTGCATGATTGAAATGCATTCGGGAATAAAGCGATCTGTATTCTGGATAGTGTGCATTCTTTATTCTGAAGAAAATGGAAACGAGATGGAGATAGGGAGAGAATTTCTAGAAGCTTCCACTGCGTTTGGAAGAATTCACAGACTTCAAAGCATTGTTGTTTCGAGACGTAAGATATATGAAGAATGGAACAAGAAACTACAGATATGATTAATAAAGGAAGCAACATGTAAATGATGAAGGGCGGATTAGAATATGTAAATATCAGGAAATAGATAGATAGATAGATAGATAATGAACAGACTGAGATAGATAGATAGATAGATAGATAGATAGATAGATAATGAACAGAACAAGATAGATAGATAGATAGATAGATAGATAGATAGATAGATAGATAATGAACAGACTGAGATAGATAGATAGATAGATAGATAGATAGATAGATAGATAGATAGATAGATAGATATGGGTAGTCATAGATAGATAGATAGCGGGAGAGAGAGAGAGAGATGGGTAGTCAGAGATAGATAGATAGATAGATAGATAGGGAGAGAGAGAGAGATGGGTAGTCAGAGATAGATACATAGATAGATAGATAGATAGATAGATAGATAGATAGAGAGAGTGTGTGTGTGTGTGTGTTTGTGTGTGAAAGAGAGAGATGGATAGTCCGAGATAGATAGATAGATAGATAGATAGATATGAAGAGAGTGAAATAGATAGATAGATAGATAGATAGATAGATAGATAGATAGATATGAAGAGAGTGAAATAGATAGATAGATAGATAGATAGATAGATAGATAGATAGATAGATAAAGAGAGAGAGATTAAGAGAAAGAGAGATGGGCAGACCGAGATAGATAGATAGATAGATAGATAGATAGATAGATAGATAGATAGATATGAAGAGAGTGAAATAGATAGATAGATAGATAGATAGATAGATAGATAGATAGATAGATAGATAGATAGATAGATACCTCAAGGTCAAATGTCTAACAGCGAAATTAGATTTACGAAAAATTTCGAAAAACGGCAAACCTCGCGTTCTGAGAATGCAACGTGAACCTCATTACGCATTCATAATCAGTCTTGATATTTCTTTCTTCCCAAGAGTTTACGTAATGTTTTGCTAATGATGTAGTCTGGCATACACCACGCTTCCGATCCGGATGATGGCGGAAATTTTATTCGTAGAAGTTTGGGTTGCGTCCCATCGTTTGATTCAACAGCTTGGATATCCTCAGGACTGTGGTGTGCATCCTGGCATTGGTTTTTTTAGAGAAGCACAACACATTTTTGTAAGGTGAATCTTTGCTCCCTTTTGGAACCCGAATTTCCGAACACAAACACTTGGAAGTTTGTACACTTTTCTTACATTCATGGTTTGTTTTTAATTTCGGTTTCGTTGCCGATTATTCCGTTTGGATTCATCATTCTCCCTCACTTTCGGTGAACCCTGAGGGCATTTCCTTATATTTTCTCTTTTAGCAATTGTTAATGAACTCTGGGTTGCTGACCCGGTGAGATCATCTGGTCTTTCCCAGCGTCTCCTGTCTTTCCAGGTGTCTGCTACTCTGTTCCTAACCGCCATTCAGTCTATTCCTGAAAGCCAAAGTATTTAATTGTTTACCTGAATCTCTTCCTACTTCAAGACAAAAATGTGACTGTCAGGCTTGTGTTCATCTAGATCCATTCCAGTGTAGGCCTCGTCTCCTCCCTGATTTGGGTATGTTGGAATCGAATATCATCCTACTTCAAGACAAAAATGTGGCTGTCAGGATTGTGTTCATCTGGAGCCACTCCAGTGTAGGTCTCTTCTCTCTACCTGATTCGGGTATGATGTGATCAAATCTCTTCCTACATCAAGACAAAAATGTGACTGTCGGGATTATGTTCATATGGGGCCACGTCGGTGTAGGTCTCGTCTCCTCCCTGATTCGGGAGTTTTGGGATCAAATCTCTTCCTAATTCAATACCAAAATGTGGCTGTCAGGATTGTGTTCATCTAGAGCTACTCCGAGGTAAGCCTCGTCTTCTCCCTCATTTGAGTGTGTTGGGATCGAATCTCTTCCTACTTCAAGGCAAAAATGTGGCTGTCAGGATTGTGTTCATCTTGACTTGAGCCACACTGGAGTGGGCCTCGTCTCCTCTCTGATCCAGATGTGTTGGGGTCGGATCTCTTCCTACTTTAAGACAAAAATGTGGCTGTCAAAATTATATTCATCTAGAGCCATTACGGGATAGGCCTCGTCTCCTTCCTGATTCGAGTGTGTTGGGATCGAATCTATTTTTACTTTAAGACAGAAATATGCCTGTCAGGATTGTGTTCATCTAGAGCCATTCCGGGGTAGGCCCCGTCTCCTCACTGATTCGGGCGTTTTGGGATCGAATCTTTTCCTACTTCAAGACACAAATGTGGCCGTCAGAATTGTGTTCATCTAAAGCCACTCCGGGTTAGGACTCGTCTTTCTTCCTGATTCAGGTATGTTTGGATGGAATCATTTCCTACATCAAGACAAAAATGTGACTGTCGGGATTCTGTTCATATGGGGCCACGTCGGTGTAGGTCTCGTCTCCGCCCTGATTCGGGAGTTTTGGGATCAAATCTCTTCCTCATTCAATACCAAAATGTGGCTGTCAGGATTGTGTTCATCTAGAGCTACTCCGAGGTAAGCCTCGTCTTCTCCCTCATTTGAGTGTGTTGGGATCGAATCTCATCCTACTTCAAGGCAAAAATGTGGCTGTCAGGATTGTGTTCATCTAGAGCTACTCCGAGGTAAGCCTCGTCTTCTCCCTCATTTGAGTGTGTTGGGCATCGAATCTCATCCTACTTCAAGGCAAAAATGTGGCTGTCAGGATTGTGTTCATCTAGAGCTACTCCGAGGTAAGCCTCGTCTTCTCCCTCATTTGAGTGTGTTGGGATCGAATCTCATCCTACTTCAAGGCAAAAATGTGGCTGTCAGGATTGTGTTCATCTAGAGCTACTCCGAGGTAAGCCTCGTCTTCTCCCTCATTTGAGTGTGTTGGGATCGAATCTCTTCCTACTTCAAGGCAAAAATGTGGCTGTCAGGATTGTGTTCATCTAGAGCTACTCCGAGGTAAGCCTCGTCTTCTCCCTCATTTGAGTGTGTTGGGATCGAATCTCATTCCTACTTCAAGGCAAAAATGTGGCTGTCAGCATCGTGCTCATCTGGAGCCACTCCCTAATTAAGTCGATGCGACAAAATGTACGTTTCTTTCAATATATATTTGGTACTAGTCATTTTTGTTTCCTGGTTTTGTGTGGAGAAATTGACCTTTTTTCAGGTGTAAAAAAGACTTGTGTGCTGTCTTTGGATGTTCATTTTTGTGCAGTGGAAATCGACTCTGTTAACCGTAAATCCGAGATCCGTGTTCGAATTCCGATGTGCATTTGTTATATGCACAGAATCTATATGTATAAGCGCCCTAACTCTATTTATTTCTTTCCTTATAAACAGGAACTTATAAACCATTTATTTAAATAGGCGCGTATGTGCACGGGTTGGTAATCGCTGTTTTCAAAATGTAGGCTTAGGAAGAAAAAAAATGTTTTCGCCTAAATTTCTATCATTCCAACTATCACAATGTTTTTTTTTTCTTTTAGTTCTATTTTTTCTCCCCACAATACCAGACAAAATGAAACACAGACAGAAACAAAAATAAATATACAAATAAGATTTTTTTTTTAAAAAAAATCATTTTCTCTGAAGGCAGAAAATAAAAAAAAATCTTATTAAAAAAGTGCAAAATTACTGTTTCTGTCTAATTTTTTAAAAAGGCGCCTTTTTAGAAGTCACGGGTTCTTAGTCATCCAATCATCACAGATTTCACGATAAGAAATAAATGCACAAAAATACATTTTCCCATTTCTGTGTCACGTCGCAAACCCACTGCAACACACAATTCGTAGATTTTACTTTTTTTAAGAGTGCACGATACTTAGCAAAATTTATAGTAATATTGCTATTATACGTGTTTGCTAGCAGTATAGCCCGGTGTTGCTCGGGTGTAATGAAAGCTTTAAAACTAATCCATGGTCCTAGAGGTCAGACTCTTAGGACGTTGGCACAAAAGACTAAAAGTTTCCAGTTAAAGCGAAACCGTAGACTGAAAGAAAAATGAATGGATGTAAGTCAAATTTTGATTTCCTGGTATCGATTCATATATATATATATATATATATATATATATATATTCGATTTTCTGCAATATTTTAAGAACTGCCACCTTGAAACTTCTGAATATTGTTTCTTATGTCTTTGTCTATGAGTGTATCAAATTTGATTATAATCGGACCACTCGTTCTATAACCCGATTTTCAAGAAAATCGGTTCAGCCGTTTTGGAGTCTATTGTTAACGGATACACACACACGCACACAGACAAAGTTCCTTTTATAAATAAGTTTAGATAATAAAAGAGTTGTTATGTTTCGGTACTAGTTATTAGTACCTCATCAGGTTGTGAAATATCAGTAGCATCAAAAATTGCAATATGAGCTCTGTTAAAAAATGCTAGAGAAAATCACTAGCCTCAAAAATTACAATATGAGCTCCGTTAAAAAATGCTACAGAAAATCATTAGCATCAAAAAATTTGCAATATGAACTCCAGTAAAAAATGTTGAATCTTTCTCCATCGCTTTGGAGGAAGCCAGCTCAATACGACCAGGGTGAATGCCGAAACAGGTACTTTATATTATTTGGTTTCTGATAGCAAATTAATTATGCAAATGGTCCAGCCTTACATGAAATCTAAACTTATTTATGAACGGAACTTTGTCTGTGTACGTGTGTGTGTATGTGTGTGTGTGTGTGTGTGTGTGTGTGTGTGTGTGTGTGTGTGTGTGTGTATCCGTTACCTACAGACTCCGAAACGGCTGAAATTTTCAAGATAATTCTTGAAAATTTTAACAGTTGTACTAAAAGCGTCTGCGAGTGTTCTTAGTTAGGTTTTGTGTCGAGGTACCCCCAATAAATATAGAAAATTGATAATCGAAAAAATCGGGTTTTAGAAGGAGTGGTCTGATTTTAATAAAATTTGATGCACTCATAGACAACTACATAAGAAACGATATTCAGAAGTTTCAAGGTTGCAGTTCTTACAATAGTGCAGAAAATCGATAATATATATATAAAACGCAAGATGTTTGTGTGTGTGTCTGTTTATCTGCCTGTATGTGTGTATTTTTTCAACCCTTTTATTTTAGTTTTGCTTCGGGTTTGGCTCTAAATAGGTAGGATTGTAGTCTCAGCCATGATACCATTTACTCAGAGGATTTATTTAGCCTTCAAATTTCAGTTTACAACGAAAAAAACCTATTTGATATCGATACTAGGAAATCAAAATTTGACTTACATCCATTCATTTTTCTTTCAGTCTACGGTTTCGCTTTAACTGGAAACATGTATTGCTTTTTTAGTCTTTCTTGCCAATGTCCAGAGAGTCTGAGGTTCAGGTCCATGGATTAGTTTTAAAGCTTTCATTACACCCGATCAACGCCTGGCTATACTGCTAGTTGTTAAATAAACATCAATTCCAATAAGCTTCTTAAAGCAAATGATTGCAATTCTTAGTCATATAAATTAATTTCATATTACTGCATACTGTTATATGCATCTTTTCTGTTAATGGCTTGTTTATGTCTACAAAGTTTAGGGGTAATTTTCTATGAAAAAATTACCATGCTAAGAAACGACGAAGATCCTTACTGTTCTTAGGATGGGGAAAGTTCTGTAATACACTGACATTATTTTGTTTATGTCTTTTGTTGTGGGATCTCTTCTTTGTATATGATAATGGACTCGACTGAGTATGCATATACTCCTGCCATGGAGAGAACGGAGTTGAGAGTTGAGAGTAATCGCAGAGAACCGTTAGAGTTATCGGAGAGTCCTGGAACTGATACGTAAGTTGCTGAGAGATACCGCAATACTGTTCATTATTTTGTGCTAAAAAAAATCAGCTGTCACATCAAATTTACGTTTGTTATTGAAATTTTAAGATTATTATTTAGCAGGATTTTTATAGCGGTTTCAACGTAGCCAAACGCAGACGACAATTCTACTCCTGCAGCTTCCTCTCTCGCACTTCCCGCCTGTGTAACTCGCTCCCGTATTCTTGCTTTCCTGACGGCTATGACCTCCAGAAATTTAAAAGCAAAGTTAATACTCACCTACTAACCACTGGACTCTAGCTCTCTCCCCTCCCCTGTATAATTTTCACGTTCTCTCCGCCCATGTATCTGTCATTGCACCTGCTTTCTCAGCTTTCTATTGTTCCTTTCTAACTAGCTTGTACTCCTCACTCTTTTCTAATTAATCTTTCTACATTTATGTAACCCCCTGCACATCAGTGGCGTTTCTGCCTTGCTCGGGGTGAAATGATTAAAAAAAAAAAAATTTAATGCTGAAACTAACTTTATCACCGATATTTTTAAATACACAATCAGCAAGTTGAAAGATCTTGTTCAACTATCTTTACAAAAACATGGTTGCTACATTCTTCAGTCAAAACTGCAATTTTTTATACACGACCGGCCATAATTATTAGGCCATCCCATTGTTTTAAAAGAAATTATGTATTTCATACTATTTTGTAGTATTTATTGCCAAGTGAATAATTGTAAATGAAAATAGAATGATTCTTTTGTTAATACTGTACAATAACATGTGCATCAAATTAATTTATAAATATTTAATAATTACCTATATTGCAGTTTCATCATTGAAAGAATGAAGAACATTTAGGGTGATTCGGACGAGTTCATTTTTGCTTCCTTGCCTTGTAAAATTTTGCAAAGTAATAATAACAAAAGAACCATTCTATTTTCATTTAGAATTATCCACTTGGCAATAAATAATAAAAACAGTATGAAATACATCATTTAAAAAAATACTGGGGTTGCCTAATAATTATGTCTGGTAATATATATATATATATATATATATATATATATATATATATAAACAGCCCTGACAAGTGAGTAAATCATAATAGTGCCCTCACGAAAATATATATATATATATATAGATAGATAGATAGATAGATAGATAGATAGATAGATAGATAGATAGATATAGTAAATCTACAGGGTGCGATGGGTAAATTGTCACTATTTGTCTTGTAAAATTTTGCAAAGTAAGAAAAACAAAAGAACCATTCTATTTTCATTTAGAATGATCCATTTGGCAATAAATACTAAAAATAGTATGAAATAGGTAATTTACTTTTTTAAACTAGTGTGGCCTAATAATTATGGCCGGTAGTGTATTTTAAAGATAATATTATCACGCAATATCACAGCCAGGAATTACAACCTTGTGGAAACTTAACAAAACAACATTTTTGTTCACATTTGGATAAGACAATAACAGAAATATGTTATGAATTTCAAGCAAAATGCAGAGAACTGCTAAATCTGGTAGTTGCATTATTTAATTGTCTACTATTTCATCTTATACGGTTTACGTGGATATAATTGACCCACTCCCTGTTTTTACGAGACGTTATGAAACGTTTATTCTCCTTACAGATAAGTGTATTGATCGCAAAACTAAGTGGGACAAAGCAGAACATTTATCAGTTATAACAGTACGATCTGTGGCATTCGTACACACATAGATCACACGCTGGGGTGATCGACTTCACGCGACAACCGACCTTAGTACTCAGTTTGAGAATGAATTGGCTTCTGTAAACTAGTTACCATCCGCAAACAAACGGAATAAACCAACGTGCACATAGAACAATTAAGACGGCTTTATAGTCAGAAGGATGTGAGTTGTGGTGCAGTGGATATCGTCTCGGAACGACAAATCGGGGAACCGAGTTCGAATTTCAGTTGAATTCCTTGCCTTCACTTACGCGCAAATACCCTTGGGAAAGGTATTAATCCATCAATTCCTTCCAGTTATGGGTTAAATAACAGGACAGATTGGTCGGCAACCAGTCTACCGGAGAAAGCAATAGCAACCTACTGCAGAATAATCTTCTGCCCAGTCAGTCATGTCACTTTCGAGACATGATCGCCCAAGCGTGTATCACGTATGGCACTTAACTGACTGAATAGCCAGAATGAAATCATGGCCGTTTGCCCTTCCAATAACTTTTATCCACATATACCTATGTGTACGTTGGATGTGCGTTGTGGTACATTGGATATCGGCACGGAACGAGAACTCGGGAAGCCGAGTTCGAATTTCAGCTGAATTCATTGCGTTCACTTACACGCAAATACCCTTGGGAAAGGTATTAATCCGCCTATTCCTTCCAGTTATGGGTTAAATAACAGGACAGATTGGGTTCTATAGCCTTGGTCGGCAACCAGTCTACCGCAGAAAGCAATGGCAACGTACTGCGGGAATAATGTTCTGCCCAGTCAGTCATGTCTCTTTCGCGACATGATCGCCGAAAGCATGTATCACGTATGACACTTAACTGACTAACTGAATACAATAGTTGGAAACATTATTAAGACTTCTACTGGGCATGAAGTGGAGGATCGGTTTTCCATTGCTATGAAGTAATAAATTGATCCCCCATTAATTACTACTGATTAATACAATACATCTCTTCTTCCATTCAGCGATAGTTTAAAGAGCAGGATAGAAAATATTCTGCCCAGTCAGTCATGTCTCTTTCGAGACATGATCGCCCAAGCGTGTATCATGTATGGCACTTAACTGACTGAATAGCCAGAATGAAATCATGGCCGTTTGCCCTTTAAATTAATACTAATGTGTTTCCGTACCGCACCTAATTCTTCCAATAGTTCACCCTTCTTTACAGTTGCAGGGACGCATATTCCTCTGTTGCTAATCCATGATACTAACGATAAAATAAATAATCAGAAGTTTCCTAAGAAATTAAAACGTACCTCTCACTTCTTATATTCAGCAGACAAAGCTAATGGTTCTGTAAATAATTCCCGTCATTATGTTCCTGGATCAGCTTCAGACATGTATAACATTATCGTTCAGAGTGTACGGATTTGGTAACCTCTGAAAGACTTTTACATTGATCCCTCAGAAGTGTTACGTTGAACTAATGTGTGTTTTGTAATTAATGATGAACAATAACAATATCAACATATAGATTAAAACATTACGTTGAACCTAAAAGTCATAAGCAAGTACGAGGGTCATTCAATAAATAAGGTGAATCTTTCGATATAAGGACTTCTACGAGGGTTCATTCAAAAAATAAGGTGAATTTTTCGGTATAAGGACTTTTCGAGTGTCATTCAATAAATAAGGTGAATTTTTCGGTATAAGGACTTTTCGAGTGTCATTCAATAAATAAGGTGAATCTTTCGGTATATGGACTTCTGCGAGGGTCATTCAATAAATAAGGTGAATCTTTCGGTATAAGGACTTTTCGAGTGTCATTCAATAAATAAGGTGAATTTTTCGGTATAAGGACTTTTCGAGTGTCATTCAATAAATAAGGTGAATTTTTCGGTATAAGGACTTCATGAGGGTCATTCAATAAATAAGGTGAATCTTTCGATATAAGGACTTCTACGAGGGTCATTCAATAAATAAGGTGAATCTTTCGATATAAGGACTTCTACGAGGGTCATTCAATAAATAAGGTGAATCTTTCGATATAAGGACTTCTACGAGGGTCATTCAAAAAATAAGGTGAATTTTTCGGTATAAGGACTTTTCGAGTGTCATTCAATAAATAAGGTGAATTTTTCGGTATAAGGACTTTTCGAGTGTCATTCAATAAATAAGGTGAATTTTTCGGTATAAGGACTTTTCGAGTGTCATTCAATAAATAAGGTGAATTTTTCGGTATAAGGACTTTTCGAGTGTCATTCAATAAATAAGGTGTATCTTTCGGTTTAAGGACTTCTATGAGGGTCATTCAATAAATAAGGTAAATGTTTCGGTATAAAGACTTTTTAAACAGATAGAAGCTTACTTTTTTCCTTTACTTCTTTTTCAAAGGGATTTAATTTTTTTGCAGATTGAAAAAAACTTCGAGAGTTTTAAAGATTAACAAAGATGACCGAATAAGAAGCATGCTCCAGGATTTAACAAAGGTCAGTTATCAAGTTTTTGGTTGCTGAAGGGTGAAAACCAGTTGAAACTCAAGGAAGAATGTCAGCTGTGTATAGTGCCACATGTTCCAGTCAAAGAAACTTTCTACAAGTGGCTTAAATTGTTTAAAGAAGGACGAAGCAGTGTTAAGGATGAAAACAGGCCTGGGAGACCTGCAGAAGTGAGGTGTCTTCAGGAGGGGTGATCGAATCAGTCAATGACCTCATTCATTCTGACAGAATGATGAGAGTGGATGACATTGCAAGGACTTTGAGACTATCTATTGGGGCAGCACAAAAATTGTCCATGATGACCTTGCCTACTCGAAGGTTACCTGTAAGGCCTCACACAGCAACCAAACGGTGCAGACCATCAACGTGCTGCTCCCTCAACCCCCTTACAGCCCAGAATTTGCCCCTTCAGACTTTCAACTGTTTGGTTCCCTTGAAAGCGTTTACGAGAGGCACGAAGTTTGAAAGTGACGATGAAGGCAAAAGCGCCGTAAGCGATTGGCTTAGACATCATTCCAAAGATCTTTACGCTGAGGAAATACGGAAGCTTGTACATAGATGGGAAAAGTGTGTGGCACTGCTGGGAGACTACGTTGAAAAAAAGTAAGCTTCGATCTGTATAAGTTCTTATACCGAAATATTCACCTTATTTATTGAATGACTCTCGTATTAACGGTAAAGCAACCTCATAGCGACTATATAATATTGGAAACAGCTAATATCACTCCTTTAATACTCTGTTACTAGATGGGTAGGTTTGTAGCGAGAGACAAAAGTTATCTTCCTTTGACTAAAACACAAAATATCAGTAATGAATATTTATAAATATTCACGAGCACAGAAACAATCACGTCATTGGAAAGATCATATGTGGAAAAGTCAATTTTAAAGTCGTAAGTTTACAGTAACAAGCCGCACAATTTCAGGCTCTTAACTACCAGATAAGTTCAACATTTATATAGTTTTTTGTACCCAGTTTTTTGCAAGTATATATATATATATATATATATATATATATATATATATTGATGCATGTTTAATTAAATAATATAGACAAGTTTTGTCTATTTATTTCATGTAAACTTTTTTCATAAACTTTATAGCATTATCGTTGAAAGAGGAGAGAAAATCACAATATTGACACATGTTTTTTTATCCTTTCTGAGCTTTCGGCTTACATCAGCCATTATCAAAGATGAAAATAGTGTTGGTTGTAACTGGTAGTTTGCGGACGAACGATAGTGATCTATTTTGTTTGTGTGGAGGATTGGTGAACAGGTGCGTGCATGCTGGAAGCGAAAATTGCACTACAGCTTGTGTCGTCTCACATGACCATACGAGAGTGGGGGCGAGAAGTATTAAGTATAGAAAGCCATCGGGATAACCAATTGCTTCAGTTATATATTATAGGTATTTGAGAATGTGTGTGGAGATTTCGTAGTTAATTTTGTTCATGTTAGGTTTCAACTGTTTTATGTATATGGCTTCCAGTATTTTTAGTTTTTGTTTATTGCTTTCATGTTTAAGTATGGTTGTGTTTTCGACGAGGATTTCAAGGAATTGTGTATGTGGCCTGGTATGTTGTTTTAGATGTCTTCAGATGTTGGAATTGTCGTTTAAAAGTAGTGTCAAGCGTCGTGAGAGCGAGTTTGTAGTGTGACCAAACATAAATATATATTTACTTTACTCAGACTTTACTCATATATATATATATATATATATATATATATATATATATATATTTTTTTTTTTAATTTTTTTTTTTTTTAATCATTTCACCCCGAGCAAGGCAGAAACGCCACTGATGTGCAGGGGGTTACATAAATGTAAAAAGATTAATTAGAAAAGAGTGAGGAGTACAAGCTAGTTAGAAAGGAACAATAGAAAGCTGAGAAAGCAGGTGCAATGACAGATACATGGGCGGAGAGAACGTGAAGATTATACAGGTGAGGGGAGAGCGCTAGAGTCCAGTGGTTAGTAGGTGAGTATTAACTTTGCTTTTAAATTTCTGGAGGTCGTAGCCGTCAGGAAAGCAAGAATGCGGGAGTGAGTTCCACAGGCGGGAAGTGCGAGAGAGGAAGCTGCAGGAGTAGAATTGTCGTCTGTATTTGGCTAACCTGACTGTGAATGGGTGGGACCCAGTTGCCAGTCTGGTTGCACGGGTAAATACCTGTTGAGGAGGCATCAGTGACTTAAGCTCATCCGAGCAGAAGCCATGAAAGTATTTATAGAAGAGACAGAGGGAGGCCACATTTCGACGATGGGAAAGTGGCTGCAGACGAGTCGCCAGATCAGTACCTATCACATTACAGACTCTCCTTTGGAGCTTGTCAAGAACACTGAGGAGAACGGCAGGGGCACCTGACCATAAATGGCAGCAGTACTCCATGCACGGATGTGTGTGTGTGTATAATAAGAGATTTTGTGTTTTGTTTGAATTTTTCATATATTTATGTTATCGTATGTTTCATGTACCCTAAAACAGGTCTGCGCATCATATTCCCGGACAATATATTTAATGGTGGTCACTTTTCATCTATGCATTAAAATAGAAATGATATCGAATATTCAATGATATCGAATATTCAATGCTGAATAACTATACGTTAGGATATTTGTAAATACATTAACTTCACCTGACGTAACCAAACTCTGAATAAAATATGTAGGAGACTGGTGAAAGAAATGAGTCGGTTCCTTTGGAATTTGTGTTCGTCTACGGAATATTATGACATTTGATATCCTGAAGGACATAGTGTTTGGAGTTAAAGACATCGCAGACGAAGTCATTATTAATTCAGTGTTAAACAAATATTGACAGTTACATTTAATGACTTTGAGAAATGTTTTAAATATATTTTGCCTAGAATACTTTAAATGTATGCGATTTAAACATAAGTAAACGGTTGATTAAATTACATATCCAAAAGTATTAAAACTTATATTCCTCGTCGAGTATAAATCGTTTTTTTCATAAAATATGGCCTTTTGGTTGGTTAACTCATTAGAATTAGCAACCCTTGTCCATAGCAATTTTCGGAAAATTTAAAAAGATTAGATTTTCAACATGACTGAAAATAGAATCAAATATCCAATCATATATCAATAAAAAATAATATATATCCTTTTAAGCACTAATCTAAAATTAGTTTGACGACAAATTGACACGAGAAAAAAGTTTGTATTATTTTACTTTGATTCGATTATTTTTGTAATAAAAAATGCAAATAACCGGCCGATTTAATGTCTTCTGGTTTATCCGATTTCCCGGGCAGTTTTTTTTTTTGGGGGGGGGGGGGGCATTTCCAAGCTGCAAGTATAAACACTAACATAAAAATTTATAATGACAAAAAAAAAACACAAAAAAAAAATGTGCAGCTTGCCCTTAAATTAGAAATATAAAATATCAGATATCTTGATTATTTAGATAATTGAATATTTTTATCATTTGACTCCATTCCAGGGAGTAAAGCCACTAAGACGCAACGAGGTTTCTGAGCGTTAGAGAGTATGAGAAAGTCAAACGTTATTAACGAAAGAAAACTATAAAATCATATAATGTCGGAAATGAGTGTCGATACCGAAACGTGTGATCGAACACGGATCACCAGGCAACAAACGTAACCGTTCAATGAATTGTGCTACTAGAACCACGTGGTCATAAAGACTAAACTCTGAGTGTTACATTGTCGGACTCTCTGCCTTTCGAGCGGTGAGAAACCCAGACGATGTTCCACCGAAGGGCAGAGTCTGGCCTGTGGAAAAGAGACAATAAATTTTTTACCAAGCTTAAGGGCTCGGATTTCTCACTTTAAATAACCTTGTGTCACATCCGCCTCGGACATCTTTCCTTGTGGGAAGGAAGTGCATATCGTTCTACGTAGCGCAGAATTGTCATTGTCGGACTCTTTGCTTTAGAGCGGAGAGAAACCCAGTCAATGCTTCACCAAAGGGCAGAGTCTCGTCTAAAGAATAATTGTGAATAAAATTTTGCCTGAATTAAGGGCTCAGATTTCCCACTTTAAATGGACTTGTGCCACATCTGCCTCGGATATTGTTGTGGAGTAGTTTTGCACTGAAGGTTATAATTGCGCTATGTCGGTTGCTAATCGACCTAACACACCCAAAATGTTAGGCACTTGGTAATCTTTCACTGAAAGCTGACTACCTAGTATTCGGCTAACTGCCGGCTAATATCAACTGCGTAGCAGTTCTTCTGAATTCCAATAAAACTCTAAAGAACTCTCTAGAATTTCTAAGAACTCCTATGAACTTCCCAAGAACTTCAATATTTACCCTTCTCCCCCACCTGAGAGAGATGTGACACAAGGTCTTTTTTAACGTGGGGAACCTGAGCGCGTGCACCCAGGTACTGGTCAAATATTACCTATCCAGCGCAGTGGATAGGTTCAAAACCAGTCATAACTGGTCTTTACTTGTCTTAGGTGTGCCCAGCCCGAAGGCTAAGGCAACGTCATTATTTACCCTTCTCCCCCACTTGAGAGAGATGTGACACAAGGTCTTTATTAACGTGGGGAACCTGAGCGCGTGCACCCAGGTACTGGTCAAATATTACCTATCCAGTGCAGTGGATAGGTTCAAAACCAGTCATAACTGGTCTTTACTTGTCTTAGGTGTGCCCTGCCCGAAGGCTAAGGTAACTTCATTATTTACCCTTCTCCCCCACTTGAGAGAGATGTGACACAAGGTCTTTTTTAACGTGGGGAACCTGAGCGCGTACACCCAGGTACTGGTCAAACATTACCTATCCACCGCGGTGGATAGGTTCAAAACCGGTCATATCTGGTCTTTACTTGTCTTAGGTGTGCCCAGCCCGAAGGCTAGGGCAACTTCTTGAGTTAACTTTCTGTTAACTCTTCTTAATGTAGGAAGGAGAGTCCATTATGTGAGGAATAGGTGTGTTTCACCATAACAGAGGGAGAGTCCATTATTTGAGGAATTGGTGATTTTCACCATAACAGAGGGAGAGTCCGTTATTCGAGGAATTGGTGTTTTTCACCATAACAGAAGGAAAGTCTATTATCTGAGGATTAGTTGTGTTTCACCATGACAGAGGGAGAGTCCATTATTTGAGGAATTGGTGCTTTTCACCATAACAGAGGGAGAGTCCATTATTTGAGGAATAGGTGTGTTTCACCATAACTGAGGGAGAGTCCATTATTTGAGGAATTGGTGTTTTTCACCATAACAGAGGGAGAGTTCATTATTTGAGGAATAGGTGTGTTTCACCATAACAGAGGGAGAGTCCATTATTTGAGGAATTGGTGTTTTTCACCATAACTGAGGGAGAGTCTATTATCTGAGGAATAGGTGTGTTTTACCATAACAGAGGGAGATTCTATTATCTGAGGAATAGGTGTGTTTCACCATAACAGAGGGAGAGTCCGTTATTCGAGGAATTGGTGTTTTTCACCATAACAGAAGGAAAGTCTATTATCTGAGGATTAGTTGTGTTTCACCATGACAGAGGGAGAGTTCCATTATTTGAGGAATTGGTGTTTTTCACCATAACAGATATCTGCTCTAGTGAGAATGTAGTAGAGATCATTTTCAGTTGTGCATCAACTCGAACTCTTACCTCGTCAGACACTCTGCCTCCGAGCAAAAAGACCCCAGACGAGGCTCAAGCCTAAGAGCAGAGTTTCCTCTGTGAAAATTAGACCCAGTACCCGACCCTGCCATATGCAGGATCTACGGAAAAGTTTTAGCTGCTTCAGGTTTTTCCTTCATCTTCGATGATATTGACTAGTATTCAATGCCATATTGAAGAACTGACATCACATAGCAATCCAGTACCCTATGCTTTGTTTCTAGTGAAAGATTCATGTGTCTTAATACTTTACTCATCCTTCGCCATGCCAATTCGCCTTCGGATCTCTGTGTCGAACTTTCCGTCTTCTGTTCAAACACTTCCCAGGTATTTGAATTTTTGTATACCTGCTTGATTTTAGCATCCCCCACAACAATCTAAATTGTGTAAATAAAATAATAATTGACATTGCATTAAGCTTTTGAAAATCAAAGATGACTGGGAAGCAAGAAGCCGGACGAGAGCTCCACATGCGACAAATGTGAGAGAAGAAACTCTTAGCATAGAACTTACGGTTATATCAAGCCAATTCCACTGTGAAATAATGCTGTCACCAATCTTTTAGTACAGAACTTAGAGTTAACATTAACCCGAGAGCAATAACCATGGGTATATAGTCAGTCAGTCAGTAAAGTGTCACACGTGATACAAGCTTAGGTGATCATGTCTCGAAAAAGACATGACTGACTGAGCAGAAGATTATCCCACAATTGGTTGCAATTACTCTCAGCGGTAGACTAATTGCCAGCCAAGACTATCGAACCTAATCTGTTCTGTTATTTGACTCATAGCTAGAGGGGAAGAGATCTATTATATTATTAAGTAATAATTAGTAAGGGATAAATTTATTACTTCATAACAATAGAAAATCGGCCCCCTACTTTATGTCCTGTAGAAGCCTTTAATCATGTTTCAAACTATTATATTTAGTCAGTCAGGCAAGTGCCATACGTGATACTCACCTTGGGTGATCCATGTCTTGAAAGAGACATGACAGACTGGACAGAATATTATCCCGCATTATGTTGCCATTATTTTCTGCGGTCGACTGGTTGCCATCGAAGGCTACAGAACTCACTCTGTCCTGTTATTTAACCCATAACTGGAGGGAAGAGACGAATTAACACCTTTCCCAAGGGTATTTGCGCGTAAGTGAATGCAAGGAATTTAACTGGTTTTCGAACTCGGCTCCCTGCTTTCGCGTTCCAAGTCGATAGCCATTGCAACACAACGTACATCACAGCGCAAATGACGCCGTTTTAATTTCAATTTAATTAAATTTTCAGTACCTGATTTTCTTAGCTAAATAATGTTTTTCAGTTCCTATTAATGTTAACTCAAAATACAAATTTTTATGTGCTCGCATATAAAATATTTCAAATAAAGATTTTTATTTAATATTTTCTTTGATATTTTTAAAATCGGGTATGATATACCCGTGGTTAGTAGTGGAGCTATTTTAATTAATGGTTAGTGCTCTAAGGTTAATGAAAATTAAAAACAAAGTAAAACCAACGATAGAACCTCGGGGAACACGTAGAAAGGGAGTTGAAAAAAAGTGGCTATTCAGAATATTTTTTTAATTTTACGATTTGACATGAAAAACTGGATCAGTTCAAAAATTTGCCCGGAGACACTTCATTTTTTGAAAACCTATGTATTCTTTTGCTCCGATGAACTTAGCTCACTGGTGCCCCCTATAAATTTACGCGAGTCACAAGATTAGCAACTAGGTCCCACCCTTTTACTGTGAAACCAATAAAATGTAAACGCAAATTCTACTCCAGAAGCTTCTTTACTCGCACTTCTTGCTTGTGGAATTTCTTTCCGTTTACTTGCTTCCCCGACAGCTACAATCTCCAAGAATTTAAATGTAAAGTCAATAGTCATCCTATCTCACTAACCTGCATCCTCTCTCTCATGTTTCTTTCTCCGTCCACTCCACTCTCATCAGTATTCTCATCCTTCTCTTACCTACTTCATTCTTTCATATAACTTTCCTACACTTTATGGCCACAGACATGCTTCTGTTACCCACTTCCTGACACCCCCTACAACCTGTCAGTCTTTCTCATAACTTTTCTCCTATGTAAAGCCCCTGCAAAACAGTGGCTGTAAAATGCCTTGCTTGGGGCGATATGATTATAAAAAAAATTCTATCCTATTATAATGTGTATTATAATGTGGATATAAAGTGGGGGAACAATTCTACCTTACAATCAATATATAAACTGATCACTCACTTTAAGGCCACAATCATCCTTCTCTTACCCACATCCTGACACCCCCTTACAATCTGTCACTCTTTCTCATAACTTTCCTCCTATGTAGCCCCCTGCAAAACAGTGGCAGTAAAATGCCTTGCTTGAAGCGATATAATTATAAAAAAAATGCCAAACGCTGTTGAAAGATTTTAAGATATTCATAGCTACAGTCCGAATTTGAATTAATTATAATAAGGAGTTGGTTGGTCGTGGGTCTTCACAAATTACTCTCCCTTTTTTACACTAAATTACCTTTTTACGATGTCTCCTTTCACTTTGAAATCTGTTCACCTAAACACATTAAAATTGTTTCATTGTCACCCTGTATCTCTTGCTTTTACTAAATCCTGTCACTGTTCAATTCTCCAAGATTTTTCTTAATCCATTTTTAAACGCATTAAAATTGTTTCATTGTCACCCTGTATCTCTTGCTTTTACTAAATCTTGTCACTGTTCAATTCTCCAAGATTTTTCTTAATCCATTTTTAAACGCATTAAAATTGTTTCATTGTCACCCTGTATCTCTTGCTTTTACTAAATCCTGTCACTGTTCAATTCTCCAAGATTTTTCTTAATCCATTTTTAAACGCATTAAAATTGTTTCATTGTCACCCTGTATCTCTTGCTTTTACTAAATCCTGTCACTGTTCAATTCTCCAAGATTTTTCTTAATCCATTTTTAAACGCATTAAAATTGTTTCATTGTCACCTGTATCTCTTGCTTTTACTAAATCCTGTCACTGTTCAATTCTCCAAGATTTTTCTTAATCCATTTTTAAACGCATTAAAATTGTTTCATTGTCACCCTGTATATCTTGCTTTTACTAAATCTTGTCACTGTTCAATTCTCCAAGATTTTTCTTAATCCATTTTTAAACGCATTAAAATTGTTTCATTGTCACCCTGTATCTCTTGCTTTTACTAAATCTTGTCACTGTTCAATTCTCCAAGATTTTTCTTAATCCATTTTTAAACGCATTAAAATTGTTTCATTGTCACCCTGTATCTCTTGCTTTTACTAAATCCTGTCACTGTTCAATTCTCCAAGATTTTTCTTAATCCATTTTTAAACGCATTAAAATTGTTTCATTGTCACCCTGTATCTCTTGCTTTTACTAAATCTTGTCACTGTTCAATTCTCCAAGATTTTTCTTAATCCATTTTTAAACGCATTAAAATTGTTTCATTGTCACCCTGTATCTCTTGCTTTTACTAAATCCTGTCACTGTTCAATTCTCCAAGATTTTTCTTAATCCATTTTTAAACGCATTAAAATTGTTTCATTGTCACCCTGTATCTCTTGCTTTTACTAAATCTTGTCACTGTTCAATTCTCCAAGATTTTTCTTAATCCATTTTTAAACGCATTAAAATTGTTTCATTGTCACCCTGTATCTCTTGCTTTTACTAAATCCTGTCACTGTTCAATTCTCCAAGATTTTTCTTAATCCATTTTTAAACGCATTAAAATTGTTTCATTGTCACCCTGTATCTCTTGCTTTTACTAAATCTTGTCACTGTTCAATTCTCCAAGATTTTTCTTAATCCATTTTTAAACGCATTAAAATTGTTTCATTGTCACCCTGTATCTCTTGCTTTTACTAAATCCTGTCACTGTTCAATTCTCCAAGATTTTTCTTAATCCATTTTTAAACGCATTAAAATTGTTTCATTGTCACCCTGTATCTCTTGCTTTTACTAAATCTTGTCACTGTTCAATTCTCCAAGATTTTTCTTAATCCATTTTTAAACGCATTAAAATTGTTTCATTGTCACCCTGTATCTCTTGCTTTTACTAAATCTTGTCACTGTTCAATTCTCCAAGATTTTTCTTAATCCATTTTTAAACGCATTAAAATTGTTTCATTGTCACCCTGTATCTCTTGCTTTTACTAAATCTTGTCACTGTTCAATTCTCCAAGATTTTTCTTAATCCATTTTTAAACGCATTAAAATTGTTTCATTGTCACCCTGTATCTCTTGCTTTTACTAAATCCTGTCACTGTTCAATTCTCCAAGATTTTTCTTAATCCATTTTTAAACGCATTAAAATTGTTTCATTGTCACCCTGTATCTCTTGCTTTTACTAAATCCTGTCACTGTTCAATTCTCCAAGATTTTTCTTAATCCATTTTTAAACGCATTAAAATTGTTTCATTGTCACCCTGTATCTCTTGCTTTTACTAAATCCTGTCACTGTTCAATTCTCCAAGATTTTTCTTAATCCATTTTTAAACGCATTAAAATTGTTTCATTGTCACCCTGTATCTCTTGCTTTTACTAAATCCTGTCACTGTTCAATTCTCCAAGATTTTTCTTAATCCATTTTTAATATGCCATGTTATCTGATATTGTTGTCGATCATGACTCTCTGCAAATTCCAGTTATCTGTTCATTCTAGTGATCTCTGAGACTTTACCATCCCATTTTCCTTGTCCCGACGTTACTTTTCACAAACTCGTTAAGTAGGTGACTCGCTGTTTTTCTTTGCTGTACTTTCAGATTGCCTTGTGAGTCTTGGATTTTCCATACCTTCGATCCTCACTACGTATTCTAATAATTCAAACTATTTCCTTCTGGTTGTATATATAAATGCCCTTAAAGTTGTTATTTTCTTTAAAAGTTCTACGTCATTCACATATTCTGATCATTATCTTATCATTTTTTAAAGGAACAACATCTTTTTTTGCTCCAATTTTTTTCTTATTCAGTTAGGAAGCTTTTCAGTCCCCACTGTTTTATAGAAGATTAAATAGTACATAGTATTCCATTATTCTTTGCTTCTAACAATATTTTCCTTAGTGTCTGGAGGAAGTCATTATCTCTTTTGAAGCACCTTCGGATTTCGGTGTCACATTAGCCGTTGTTTATTGCTATACTACGCTGATAGTTCAATTTTCGTCTCTGCTTGATTTTGACGTCCCCAGTATGTCGGGTAGTCTTATTTGCCGCTAATCGTACATTCAGTTTTTTTACATTTCATATGTAGTGAACAAAAGTTCTAGATTTTTGCTTAACACACACAAGACTCGCGAAATTTCACACCCCAATGCGAAATGTTCGTCGTCCAATGGAAAGGCCAGAATCACATCCGGGAGTGAATGACGAAACGAAATGAAAGACAGGCCAAGTTTGACCCTAGTCAGAGAATTCAAAGGTTCCTCAATGTAAAAGTTGATACAGGCACAAATGAAGTTTTAAGAAAAGGTGAAAGGTTTAGATGTTTTGTTTCGCTGGTTTAGTTCTATATATTTGTGGGCTGTCATGATTAATTTTGGTAAGGAGAGGTCTGGAATAACAGTATCAGTCGGTCGTCAAATGCAACATGTGTGGGAAGGGAAGTAGCACTGACTACTGCATAATGTGGCCTCAGATTTGCCCACCGTAGGCACTTGCAGAAACGCATCCATGCGCGACGTGGTACTACAAGAAACTCCGATATTATTCTACTGTTGGTCAAAGCGGCCTCTCAAGACGCTACGTAAGAGTTTGGACTTTCAACTACTAGCCGGAAGTAATAACCAGAAAACTGACAACTCAGTACCCTAAATATGCACTATCCATACACATCATAAAAACTTACGACAGTACCACTATTAAGGCATGAGGAGGGGAAAGAAACCAGGAACCACTTCCTAAACAGGAAAAAAGAAATGAGCTCTTCTCCTCCTGAAAAGAAGGGAAGGAGTAAAGACCAGGCAATAGAAGGCCTATTTACTTCTATTTAAAAAAAAATGAAATGATTAAAATTCTGGTAAAAAAGGGTTACCTCGTAGTTGAAAGATGACCCGTGATTTTTTTTCATGGGTTCAACTAGTTATAAATAATTACACCGGGCAAAACGATTTAAGAACAAAGGCTTGAGAGCTACTTTTATCGAATTTGACGTCAATGGCTTCAAAAGGTATACAAGTATCTAAAGTTGACTATCAGTGGTTCATAATTATAAGCTAAAAACCATTTTCTATAACAACTTTGTAATAAAGTTTATGCAATTTATCTCATATCTCTTATTCATAATGAAAAACAGCAAAATTTATATAAATGAAGGTAAGTAAAAAAGGGAAATTAATGAGTTATACTTCCATCATTAGAGTAAAAGGGTGAAAGACCTAAGTGTTGCATAATGCCTTGGTCGGTGTGGAATAATACGGCTATCATTCATAATTGCCAGTGAAAATCATAGAATTTTGCAAAGATGTGTATTTTGAATTGGGCGACGCAGGTGCAAGCTGATTTTTTGTTTTGACTAACGAAGACCAAAAAGGTCAACGCCCAAAATGTTACAAAATGCATCGGAAGCTATGCGGAAAACGTTTTAAGTAACGTCAGCTGAAGAGAGTTTAGTTTTAGTTTAAGTTTTATAGTTAGAGAGTTGGGTTTATAGTTAGAGATTTGAGTTTATAGTTAGAAAGTTGAGTTGAGTTGCAGACAGCAGCCATTTTGGACTGGCTGGCTGGAGGACTCGATGTGTGTGAAACTCCATAAGATCCGACCAGACCGAAACCCCACGGCCAAGTCACCGCTTTGATAAAAAGACCAAAATACAAATAATGACTATTTTTATTTATATATTGATGTTTGTCGATTTCACCATTTGGGATAAAAACAGTCATTTTAATTCCAACATATTTCGTCATTCATTTACCCTGTCAAGAAGATAAAAAGGTTACGTATCGACATTTTTGAACGATGAAACGTGGGAAAATCGTAGGAGACGCTGAATTTTTTTTTAATCATTTCACCCCAAGCAAGGCGGAAACGCCACTGATGTGCAGGGGGCTACATAAATGTAAAAAGATTAATTAGAGAAGAGTGAGGAGTACAAACTAGTTAGAAAGGAACAATAGAAAGCTGAGAAAGCAGGTGCGATGACAGATACATAGGGGAGAGAAAGGGAAGGTTATACAGGGGAGGGGAGAGAGCTAGAGTCCAGTGCTTAGTAGATGAGTATTGACTTTGAAATTAAATTTCTGGAGGTTGTAGCCGTGAGGAAAGCAAGAATACGGGAGCGAGTTCCACAGGCGGGAAGTGCGAGAGAAGAAGCTGCAGGAGTAGAATTGTCGTCTGCATTTGGCTAACCTAACTGTGAATGGGTGGGACCCAGTTGCCAGTCTGGTTGCACGAGTAAACACCTGTTGAGGAGGCATCAGTGACTTAAGTTCGTCTGAGCAGAAGCCATGAAAGTATTTATAAAACAGACAAAGGGAGGCCACATTTAGACGATGGGGAAGTGGCTGCAGTCGAACCGCCAGATCAGTACCTATCACATTACAGACTCTCCTTTGGAGCCTGTCAAGAACACTGAGGAGAACGGCAGGGGCACCTGACCATAAATGGCAGCAGTAAAAGAACAAACGGAAATAATCAGACATACCGACAAGCCTGAAATAGTAAAAACCAAAGTGCAAGCTGAAACAGTGCTGATTGCAAACACGGAAAGAAAATTACAAAACCTGCTACGGGAGATAAAGCAGGAAAAAGAGTAGAAAGGACAAAAACATAAACTACAAGAAAACAAAATGCATGGTCATCAGCGAAAAGAGGAGCCCCAAATGCCAGTTGAAGATCGCGGATACTAAAATCAAGCAGGTAGAGAAATTTAAATACCTGGAAAGTGTTCTTAGAGAGGACAGAACGTGCGACACTGAGATCGAAATTCGGATTGGGATGGCCAAAGAAGTTTTCCAAAAGCTAAGCAGTGTATTAAGAAAAAATAGTACTGAACTGCAGGAGTAGAATTGTCGTCTGCATTTGGCTAACCTGACTGTG
Source organism: Ascarosepion bandense (assembly GCA_037127315.1). NCBI lineage: Eukaryota > Metazoa > Mollusca > Cephalopoda > Sepiida > Sepiidae > Ascarosepion > Ascarosepion bandense. The sequence goes on along the minus strand of JBBBDQ010000618.1, from coordinate 1,052,178 downwards.
AATGGGTGGGACCCAGTTGCCAGTCTGGTTGCACGAGTAAACACCCGTTGAGGAGGCATCAGTGACTTAAGTTCGTCTGAGCAGAAGCCATGAAAGTATTTATAGAACAGACAAAGGGAGGCCACATTTCGAACGATGGGGAAGTGGCTGCAGTCGAGTCGCCAGATCAGTACCTATCATGTTACAGACTCTCCTTTGGAATATAGGAAAAAGTTTATATTTCACGACATTTTGACGTAGAATCAACCGATGCTGCAATTATATACTCGATGAAAAAGGTATAGAACATAGGTACTACGGTTTTTTGTATTTAGATTCTATACATTACTTTTCTCAGCGTTATATATCAAATTTTGTGCTTTTATTAAATGTGATCGCAGTCCTTTTTAGCTGTCAAGAGTTATACTTTATACATTCTTACTCGCTCTTTAGAACAAGTTTATATCCACTCATTTTCAGTAAGTAACATTTAAATTGAATTTTTAAAAATAAAAATTTTTCTTGAAACTTTTATTTTAGTTTTAATTGAAAGCTAAATGAATAAATTTACTATTTCCAGTAAACAAAATATTCTGGTGTTTATTTCAAACAGAAATTATATTGATTGGTATATAAAAGTTTGAGATTTTGTCAATTTTTGAATTTGCCGCCATTTTTGAGCGATCGATACATTTTTGTAAACAAAAGTTAGTTTTCGGTTTTAAAAATCTTGTACAAATAAAATATATATCTGTGACACATTATTTTTAATTAATTGGCAAATTCTATGTTAAATTAATCTGATTTACACAAATATTACTTATTTATAGAGTGAAATTTAGAATAAAACTATTTCTTAATCACAAATTTGAACTTCTTGACCTGTACGCGTCGTAAATCAAGATAGTGTTGACAGGTTCTTAATTAGAAATAAAATGTATGGCGTTCATAAGGGACAAAATTATACTCATTTTCTTTCGGGTAATTGAGAAAACTCTGCCCTTTTAATTTACACATAGAAATTACCATACAAATAAACATCAAATAGTTTAAATTATTTTAAAAATTCGCGTGTATAACGATTTTTATTAAATAGTTTAAATTATTTTAAAAATTCGCGTGTATAACGATTTTTATTAAACTTTTCAATTTTAGATTTTCAATAAGCAATAAAATTATTATTTCTTAACTAGAAAAGTAAGCGCAGCAATTCTTTTAAAGATTTTAATTAAAAAAGAAGTTCACTTAAGATTGTGTTACGGCCTAGTTTAAATAATTCTTCAAAATTTTTTTATACTCGCTGCAAAAAAAAAAAAAACATGAAATGGAGCCATAAAAAGGCACCACAACCTGCCTTGTTATGTCTCCATTTCATTTTTTTTTCTATCTCCCCTATCATCCCTAGCATTATATAGACAAAGTTCTTCTTAGTGTGTGGGCTGTACTTAATAATTATATACATTTTAAGCTGGGGTTTTCAGGGATTTTTCAATGTGTTGTAAAGAGGCTCATCCCTTGTTCCTTGTTTAGGATGTGGTTTCCGGCATTCTCTTTTCCAATATTCTCACTTTGTTTTTTTTTTTTTTTCAATTGGAGTAGATAGCTCTATCTATTGCCCGGTTCACACTCCACCCATGTCTATTGAACAGGTTAAGAGGCTCATCCCTTTTTCCCTGTTTAGGATGTGGTTTCCGGCTTTCTCTTTTCCAATCTTTTCACTATTACGTAACCCCCTGCACATCAGTGGCGTTACCGCCTTGCTCGGGGTGATACGATTAAAAAAAAATTGTCGATTATTGTCGAGCACTTAGCTGTCAGTGAAGTTGTGAAGGAATTTTCGGCGCTTCAGGCCCTCATCAGGCTGGTGCTCTACGCCTTCATCAAGTTGATGAGGGCGTAGAGCGCCGAAAATTCCTTCACAACTTCACTGACAGCTAAGTGCTCGACAACAATAAAAAAATAACCAAATAAATCAACAATGCTGCTCAAAAGGAATATAAATACGTTGAATAATAATAATAATAATAATAATAATAATAATAATAAGAAGAAGAAGAAGAAGAAGAAGAAGCTTATAAATACCTAGGTGTAAATGAGAGCGAAAACATTCACCATAAAAAAAATGAAAGAAATAGTGCGTAAAGAGTACTATAGAAGGCTGCAACTGATATTAAAAACTGAATTAAATTCACAGAACAGAGTTATGGCCATTAATAGCCTTGCAATCCCAGTTGTCCAATATAGCTTCAACATCTTAAACTGGACTCTAAACGACATCAGACGAATGGATGCTAAAACAAGAAAGCTTCTTTCCAAGCATAAGATGCATCATCCAAAGGCTGATGTAGACCGTCTATACATACCCCGTAAAGAAGGTGGAAGGGGTCTTATTCAGCTGGAATTGTCATACAAGACAACAACTATTGGCTTACTAACATACATAGAAACAACAAAGGATTGGATGATACAATTAGTAAGGCAACATGAAGAAAGAAAGAAAAAATATTCAATAATAAAAGAAGGCAGTAAATACAAACAAGATTTACAGTTAGTAGATTCTGTAGAAAAGCAAAACAGTAGCCAAGAACCAACTATTGCGGCAAAAAATATGAAAATGAAAGCCAAAGATAAAGCTCTTGAAAAGATGAAACAGCGCTGGCAAGACAAACCCCTGCATGGCCAATATCCAGTACGTGCCAACAAATCCAATGTTGACAAAGTTAATACTCATCGATGGTTACGTGCATCTGGATTAAAGTCTGAAACTGAAGGATTTATACTTGCAGCACAAGACCAAAGTCTTTTCACGAGAAACTTTCAGGCAAATATTATGCATAATAATATGGATCCAAAATGCAGGTTTTGTGATAAACACCAAGAAACAATAGATCACCTAATCTCAGGCTGTTCTGTGCTTGCCCCAAACGAATATAAAAATCGCCACGATAGAGTTGGGCAATATGTACATTGGGCAATGTGCAAACATTATGGAAAAGCTGTAAACAAACACTGGTATGAACATCATCCAGCACCGGTTACAGAAATAGAAGATGTAACCATTCTATGGGATTACACCATCTACACAGACAGAAAAATTGAAGCAAACAGGCCAGACATTATTGTTAAAAACCAGAAGGAGAAAACTTGTCTATTAATTGATATGGCTTGTCCAGCGGATTGTAACATAGCAATCAAGGAATTTGAAAAACTGTCAAAATATAAAGACCTGGAAATTGAAATAGAAAAAAATGTGGAAATTGAAAACAAGAGTTGTGCCAGTGATAGTAGGTGCGCTTGGAATGATAAAAAATGGAACAAAACAACACATTGAAAGAATCCCTGGAAACCCCAGCTTAAGAGATATACAAAAAATTGTCTTATTAAGTACAGCCCACACACTAAGGAAAACTTTATCTATGTAATGCTGGGGATGATAGGGAAGATAGAAAAACATGAAATGGAGCCATAACAACACGCCACGACCTGCCTTAGGTCTTCTCGCAGACTTGGTTGGTAGTGCAACCATAGCAAAAATCTAAATATGATGAAAAATGACATAATAATAATAATAATAATAATAATAATAATAATAATAATAATAATAATAATACAAAGAATATGAAGAAGTTAAAAATCATTAATGGTTTCATTGAAAGGATTACTGGTCTTAAAAATGTCGTGAAGCCATTTCTAACTTTAGGTCTCTGGTTGGGACACGAAAGGAAAAGAATTAAAAAGAAATATCAATACTACTAAAAATAATAAAAATAATTTGGGCTAATTTTCCCGTGGCGTTTTTAGCAATGGTCTACTGAATTTTGCGGTTCTATTTGTTATTGGTGTCCTTCCCGAAAGTATGAAAGGCTTGAATTGAAGAAATTATTCCGCATCATTAATGGCGTAGTCTCCGGGATTATTGAATTTCGTCGTCACACATCAGTAGTTTTGTTATTTTTGGCGACATGTTCATCCTTTCTTTCTCCATAGTAACACAAATGGGTCAGTCAGACAATGTTGTAGATTTTTGTTTTTGTTTTTTCCCCCTCTGACAAAAACTTTGGATTAACTGCGATTAGACCCTGCGACAGTAAAGTCATCAAAGTTCACTCGCCTTGTTGTGTCTGAGATATTTGCAAATTGAATTCCAATATATTTAACAGATTGTTTCGTGATTATTTAAAATAAGGCCCCCTTTTTCTTTCTAGCAATATTGGGAAAGGGAATTTGTGTCGAGAACTGTTTCCTGGGTGGAGTAAATATACTATTATTATTATTATTATTATTATTATTATTATTATTATTATTATTATTAAGACATTAGACAAAATGAAAGCATTTTAACAAAAAATATTTTTCAAATTAGAAATCTAATGTTTCTTCTGGGAATTTATGGAAGATTCTTATTAAAATATTTTATTAGACGCTTCCTAAAATCAATTCACACACCCGCATACATGTAGCAATAATAAAAATAGTTATTATTATTATTATTATTATTATGTCATTTTTCATCATATTTCGATTTTTGCTATGGTCGCACTACCTACCAAATCTGTGAAAAGGTCTAAGACAGGTCGTGATGCGTTCTTATGTCTCCGTTTAATGTTTTTTCTATCTCCCCTATCATCCCTAGCGTTATATAGACAAAGTTCTTCTTAGTGTGTGGGCTGTACTTAATAATTATATACATTTTAAGCTGGGGTTTTCAGGGATTCTTTCAATGTGTTGTTGTGTTCCATTTTTTATCATTCCAAGTGTATGCACTATCACTGGTACGATAGTTGCTTTCAATTTTCGCAGTTTTCCTATTTCAATTTCCAGGGCTTTATATTTTGACAGTTATTCCTTGGTTGCTATGTTACAATCCGTAGGACAAGCTATATCAATTAATAGGCAAGTTTTTTCTTTTTGGTTTTTAACAATAATGTTCGGCCTGTTTGTTTCAATTTTCCTGTCTGTGCAAATGCTATAATTCCATAGAATGGTGACATCTATTTTTGTAACTGGTGCTGGGTGATGTTCATACCAGTGTTTGTTTACATATTTTCCATAGTGTTTACACATTGTCTACTGTAAATATTTCCCCACTCTATCGTGACGATTTTTATATTCATTTGGGGCAAGTACAGAGTATCCTGAGATTAGATGGTCTATTATTTCTTGTTATTTATCACAGAACCTGCATTTTAGATCCACAATATTATACATAATATTTGCCTGAAAGTTCCTAGTGAAAAAAACTTTGGTTTTGCGCTGCAACAATAAAGCCTTCAATCTCAGACTTTAATCCAGATGCACGTAAAACATCGATGAGTATTAACTTTATCAACATTGGATTTATTGGCACGTTCTGGATATTGGCGATGCAGAGGTTTGTCTTGCCAGTTTTGTTTCGTCTGTGCAGGTTGTACTTAACAAGAAAATTTTTAGTATATCACTTGTATGTATATGTAATGATTTGTGTGAACATTATTTTTTATCGATACTCATATTTAAAACGATATTCTGTTTATAATCAAACAGAATTACATATTTATTTCTACCGGAAAGAATATTTACGATAAATTTTGGTTATGAAAATGTGTGTCATTCTGCAGGATTTGAACCTGCGACCCCTATCCATATAGGGGAAGCTACCAATTGATCTGGGGCGTCTTAGACCTCTCGACCTCAAAAGACGGTCTAAACGAAGTCAAATCAATCCTATAACATAATTGTCGATTCATCGTAATAACCATATCTGCTCTGAAATGTATCGTAATGTCAACAAATGCAAAACTGTTACGTAAATCAACGAAGATTAACGAAACTAGTTATGAATAACAGACAATTTGTAATGATTTGTTTCAACATTATTTTTGATCGATACTCGTATTTAAGTAGATATTCTGTTTACAATCAAACAGTATTACATATAGATTTCTATGGGCCTGAATATTTAGATAAATTTTTGTTAGGAAAATCTGTGTCATTCGGAAGGATTTGAACCAGCGACCACTATCCACATAGGGGAAGCCACCAACTGAACTGGCGCATCTTAGACCTCTCGACCACGAACGAACAACAGTAAAATCAAGCCTATATAACGCAATTTTCGATTTATCGCAATAACCATATCTGCTCTAAAATGTATAGTAATGTTAACAGATGTAAACATGTTACGTAAATTAACGAAGATTAACAAAAATTGGTTATAAACAACCGACAATTTGAAATGATTTGTTTGAACATTATTTTTGATCGATACTCGTATTTAAGTAGATATTCTGTTTATAATCAAACAGTATTATATATTTATTTCTACCGGCCTCATTATTTACGATAATCATCATGTTACGGAAATTAACGAAGATTAACGAAACTGGTTATAAACAGCCGACAATTTAAAATGATTTGTTTGAACCTTATTTTTGATCGATACTCGTATTTAAGTAGATATTCTGTTTATAATCAAACAGTATTATATATTTATTTCTACCGGCCTCATTATTTACGATAATCATCATGTTACGGAAATTAACGAAGATTAACGAAACTGGTTATAAACAGCCGACAATTTAAAATGATTTGTTTGAACCTTATTTTTGATCGATACTCGTATTTAAGTAGATATTCTGTTTATAATCAAACAGTATTATATATTTATTTCTACCGGCCTGATTATTTACGATAATCATCATGTTACGGAAATTAACGAAGATTAACGAAACTGGTTATAAACAGCCGACAATTTAAAATGATTTGTTTGAACCTTATTTTTGATCGATACTCGTATTTAAGTAGATATTCTGTTTATAATCAAACAGTATTATATATTTATTTCTACCGGCCTCATTATTTACGATAATCATCATGTTACGGAAATTAACGAAGATTAACAAAAATTGGTTATAAACAACCGACAATTTAAAATGATTTGTTTGAACATTTTTTTTTATCAACACTCGTATTAAGTAAATATTCTGTTTACAATCGAACATGTATATGTGAAGGTTTCATTAAAATGACAGACAAGGAATTAACATTCAGTTTTGTATCATGTTTATTTTTCTTTTCAGACTTCAAATTATATGAGAATTGGCGGCATTAGCGATAAAAAAAAACAATACCTACACTTAATAACATCAATTATGAACACGGTCACAATATGCTAACCGTGTTTGGAATATAACATAGACATGAGTCTATATACATAAACATTACACATTTTTTTTTCTTACATACAACATGTGACCAACGACCACATGTGCATTTACTTTGCCCTCATCAGCCGCTAACCAAGGGTGAATACACAGTTTCGGTGGTTTAAAGCGGGACTGCCACCCCTGGCACCACCAGCAGCAATCGCTACTGGGCAAAGCAAATGACAGAAAAATAAAATCAATTGGCACATTGAGACAGATGAAAACGCTTTAACAGTTTTTTAAAATTCAAGAGCAGAACGAGAACGGAAGAAGTAGACGACGTCATGCTTTCTTTGCGAATTTCTTCGAATTGCGCCAAATCCAGCATGACGCTTGTCGAACAATAGATTGAAGGCGACATATTTGCTTCTTTAAATCCCTTCCAGTGACGCCTTTATTTAAAAGCAAAACAAAACTTATCCTTGATAATGACTAAAATATATCCGAAAGTGATAAAAAATACAAGATATTTTGAAAATTCTTATGCAATTTAGGTTATGAAAAGAAAAAATCATAAAATTACATGAACAAAAATTACATAAAAAAAAGTATGTTACACAACTACACAATACACACACACACACACACACACACACACATATATATATATATATATATATATATATATATATATATATATATATATATATATACTAGCAATATAGTTCGGCGTTGCTCCGGTGTAATGAAAGCTTTAAAACTAGTCCATGGTCCTGGAGCTCAGACTCTTTGGACGTTGGCACGAAAAACTAAAAAGCAATAGTTGTTTCCAGTTAAAACGAAACCTAGACTGAAAAAAAAATGAATGGCTGTAAATCAAATTTTGATTTCCTGGTATCGATATCAAATATTTTTTTTCGTCGTAAACTGAATGTTGAACGCTAAATAAGTCCTCTGAGTAAATGGTATCATGGCTGAGACTAAGTGCTACAATTATACCTACTTAGAGCCTACTTAGAGCCAAACCCGAAGCAAAAACTAAAATAAAAGGGCTGAAAAAATACAGACATACAGGCAGATAAACAGACACACACACAAACATCTTGCATTATATATATATATATATATATATATATATATATATATATATATATTATCGATTATTTGCACTATTGTAAGAACTGCAACCTTGAAATGTCTTTGTCTATGAGTGTATCAAATTTGATTAAAATCGGACCACTCCTTCTATAACCCGATTTTTTTCGATATCGATTTTCGATATTTATCTCGGGGTAGGGGTACCTCGACACAAAACCTAGCTAAGAACACTCGCACACGCTTATAGTAGAACTGTGTAAATTTTCAAGAAAATCGGTTCAGCCGTTGCGGAGTCTATAGGTAACGGACACACACACAGACACACACTGATACACACAGACACACACACACATACAGGCACACACACAGAGACAAAGTTCCATTTATAAATAAGTTTAGATATAGATATATACAGTACTGTGCAAAAGTATTAGGACAAGAACTATTTTATCTTTTATGAGGTATATTGGCAGAAAATAAACAATTTAATTAAAGTAATTTTATTTGATTTACTCAATAAATGTTTTAACAAGAAAAATGCTTGTTAAAAAATAAATTTAATATTTAGTATAATAGCCATTTGCTTTGATCATAGCATTCATTCTATCAGGCATTGACATCACAAGCTTCTTCAATGTATCTAATAGTATCTCCTGCCAAGCAGCTTGTATTTGTTCCCAAAGTGTGTCTTGCGAAGTAACATTAGATTTATCAATTTTTTATTCAAAATATCCCATAGATGTTCAGGGATTTGTGGGGGCCAATTCATATTCGGAAGCCTTCCTTCCTTTTCTTTCTTCGTTAAACAATTCTTACAAAGGTTTGGCTTTTCACACTGTAATTGAATTTCAATGAGTTTTTAGGAAAATCATCCCAGTCTTAATAGGTGTTAGGACAGGGGTGATTTTAATCTCTATTTTGATAAAATCATTTTTGTCCGTATAATTTCGCACAGTATTGTATATATATATATATATATATATATATATATATATATATATATACAGTACTATTAAGACAAGAACTATTTTATCTTTTATGAGGCATATTGACAGAAAGTAAACAATTTAATGTAATTTTATTTGATTTAGTCAACAAATGCTTTAACAAGAAAAAAATACTTGTTACAAAATAAACTTAATATTCAGTATAATAGCATTTTACTTTGAAATAATAAAATAATTGCGATAATTTACCAATCGCACCCATTATATATATATATATATATATATATATATATCCAAGTATGGGTGAAATAATATTCCCCATCCAAAATTTCGAAATAACAACATCACTTGAAAAGACACAAAAAGTGTCGAAACAAAATAGCTACTTTTGTAGTGATATTATAACATATCAATGTTATAATTTATTAATAAATATTATTATATATATATATATATATTGTAATGGTTGTTACAATGGTTTATAAATTTATAGTATCACTACACAAAATTTTTCGCCTTTCGAATCTGCTATGTGTGCATCTCATCGGGTGATAAATTGAATGGAAAAGTAGCGCATAGCAGCTTTGTAACGCGAAAATTTTCCAATGTAAGAAATCTCGTTGTCTAGTTTGCAAATATTTATTAAACAATGCAGTATTTTCGCTACCCAACACCAACATTAAATTACACCCACGACGCCTCACCTGAGACAGCCAAAATATAATATATTTTCTCTTCTGTTCAGTATATCCAAATAGTGGATATATTGGTGAATCTGGAAACAGTTTCAGATTCCGTTTTAATAATCATAAACTAAGTTTACGCCAAAACAACCAGTATTCACCCATAGCAGAACACTTCAATCAACCAGGACACACATTAGAAAACTGCAAATATTTACTAAAAGATTCTGATTTTAGTTCTACATACTCACACAGAAAGAAAGAAAAATACTGGATTTTAAAATTAAATACATACAGGCTTGGGTTAAATAGGGACTTAGGTGTTTTCAATCTTTATAAATATTTCAATTGTTAAACATTTTTAGATACACTTAAAGAAATTTCTTTAAAACAACATTTATAAGTATTATTAAAGATAGGTTTACGTTTACAAATATTAAAAAAATCTGTCGCTTTCTGCGTCACATGATGTAAACAATCTCTCCACGAATGCTCCTCGCGAAAACGCTTCTAATTTAAATTTTAAAATCATTTGTTTCTGATGAAAGGCCGAGGACGGTCTGAAATATCAAATATAATAATAGAAATAGATAAATACTGTCAAAAAATACATTTTTAAACTTAAAATTTTTTAGTAGTTTTTCCTATACATATTAAGACAGTATACGTGGATCATCATTATGTTATATATATATATATGTTACAGAAATTAACGAAACTTGGTTATAAGCAACCGACAATTTGTAATTAATTATTTTGAACATTATTTTTACCGATACTCGTATTTAAGTAGATATTCTGTTTTTAATTAAACAGTATTTTATATTTATATCTACCGGCCTGATTATTTACGATAAAGTTTTACGACGAAAATGTGTGCTATCCAGCAGGATTCGAACCTGCGACCCCTATTACACAGGGGAAGCATACCATTTGATCTGGTACCGTCTTGACCACTCGACCATGGATAGCCTCTTGATCGGACGAGGTTTTTATCATGCTTATATAACACAATTTTCGATCTATCGTAAACAAACCATATCTGCTCTGTAATGTATCGTAATGTCAAACAAATGTAAACATGTTACGGAAATTAACGAAATTTAACGAAACTTGGTTATAAGCAACCGACAATTTGTAATGAATTATTTTGAACATTATTTTTACCGATACTCGGTATTTAAGTAGATTTTCTGTTTTTAATTAAACAGTATTTTATATTTATATCTACCGGCCTGATTATTTCACGATAAATTTTTATGACAAAAATGTGTGCTACCCATATATATATATATAACGCCCCAGTGGACGGTTCAAACAATTTCTCCGGTGGCCGTTCTCCACGCTGTGATGTTGCCGGGAGTTTGTTGAAAAAGTCGGAGCCTCAAGCTGGGGGTACAAGATTAAACTATAAAGAACGAACTTCCACAACATGGATGAGTTGAAAGGATGCTTTATTTAGTTTAAAGTTAGCCTTTTCAGTTGGGGCAGGCGAATGTGACACACAGCTCTAACTCTAATTAATGGAGATCAACAAATCCGAACTGACCGAAACAAGACGAACGGAGTTTCTACTTCAAGCACACGCCCGGCTGAACTAACTAACTCAACTCAACTGACTAACTAACTGCTCGGCTCGGAAAAATGACTTGTATTTATTGAAATAGCCGGAAATCCACTAAAGACCCCGGGCTAAGACAAAACTAAAAGATAAGCATTGGCGACTGTAAGTCCGAAATTTCAAGATACTTAAATTTTCCTTCTTTTGATGTGCAAACATCTCGCAGACATCCGTCTGCACTTAGCCTTAGTATTTTCCAGGATTATTTTATCTTTTTATGTTGATAAAGCTTCCACCGGATGTTTTTATAGCCCTGACACTTTACCCGTAACCAGGCGTTTTTTTTATTGCCTGGAGAAAGGGAAAATTCTATTATCTTTTCTTAATGTGTAGTCAAGATACAGTAAAGACAGTTTTTCACCTGGTCAAATTAAAATCTATTTCCTAAAAGTTTATCTTTTTATCACATCAAATCACTTAGTCAAATATTTACCGGAAGACTGGTAGGATTTAACAGTAATCTGATACCCTTTTCTCTTCCACAAATTTCCTTATAAAAGAAAATGCGTTTATTTATTTATTTTTTCTCTTCTTTTTCACTTTTGTTAAACTAAATACTTGTTTTTAAACTATTTTTCTATTCTTAACAATTTTTTATTCTCAATCTATTATAATAAAATACATATTTTACCAATCCACCTTAATATCCCGGAGAGTAATACACTACGCCTCCTCGGACTTACCCTGTCCTCTGACCTCAAATGGAAGCACTATATTGAATCCATAGCAAAATCTACTGAAAAAAAGAAGATTGGGTCACTATGTCGATCCAGGATGTTTTTTCCACCTGAATCCATCCTGCATATATACAAGTCAACCATCCGTCCGTGCATGGAGTACTGCTGCCATTTATGGTCAGGTGCCCCTGCCGTTCTCTTCAGTGTTCTTGACAAGCTCCAAAGGAGAGTCTGTAATGTGATAGGTACTGATCTGGCGACTCGTCTGCAGCCACTTTCCCATCGCTGAAATGTGGCCTCCCTCTGTCTCTTCTATAAATACTTTCATGGCTTCTGCTCGGATGAGCTTAAGTCACTGATGCCTCCTCAACAGGTGTTTACCCGTTCAACCAGACTGGCAACTGGGTCCCACCCATTCACAGTCAGATTAGCCAAACGCAGACGACAATTCTACTCCTGCAGCTTCCTCTCTCGCACTTCCCGCCTGTGGAACTCACTCCTGTATTCTTGCTTTCCTGACGGCTACGACCTCCAGAAATTTAAAAGCAAAGTTAATACTCACCTACTAACCATTGGCCTCTAGCTCTCTCCCCTCCCCTGTATAACCTTCCCTTTCTCTCCGCCCATGTACCTGTCATTGCACCTGCTTTCTCAGCTTTCTATTGTTCCTTTCTAACTAGCTTGTACTCCTCACTCTTTTGTAATTAATATCTTTACATTTATGTAACCCCCTGCACATCAGTGGCGTTTCTGCCTTGCTCGGGGTGAAATGATTAAAAAAAAAAAAAAAAATATGCCTAGTTATCGTGTCGCATATATATATATAGGCACCTGGAAAACCAGTTATTTATTTAAAAAATCCCATTTGATAAAATATTACACTTAATGTTTGCTTACAATTTCCTGGTTTCTTCTAGGCTTTTCTGGCCATTGAAATATATCAATATGATCTATTGTACATGCGCTCGACATTGCATGATTGAAATGCATTCGAGAATAATACGGTCAGCATTCCTTATAAATAACAGGTCAATAATAATAATAATAATAATAATAATATAATATAATAATATAATAATAATATAATATAATAATAATAATATAATAAGATAATAATAATATAATAATAATAATATAATAATATAATAATAATATAATATAATAATATAATAATAATATAATATAATAATAATAATATAATAATATAATAATAATATAATAATAATATAATAATACTATAATAATAATAATATAATAATGTAATAATAATAATAATATAATGATAATAATAATAATATAATAATATAATAATAATATAATAATATAATAATAACATAATAATAATATAATATAATAATAATATAATAATAATATAATATAATAATATAATAATATAATAATAATATAATAATATAATATAATACTATAATAATACTATAATAATAACAATATATTAATATAATAATAATATAATAATATAATAATAATAAAATAATATAATATAATAATATAATATAATACTATAATAATACTATAATAATAACAATATAATAATATAATAATATAATAATAATAATATAATAATAATAATAATAATAATAATAATAATAATAATAATAATAATAATAATAATAATAATAATAATAATAATAATAATATAATAATACTATAATAATAATAATATAATAATGTAATAATAATAATAATAATAATAATATAATGATAATAATAATAATAATAATAATAATACGGTCAGATAGATAGATAGATAGATAGATAGATAGATAGATAGATAGATAGATAGATAGATAGATGTGAACAGACAATAATACGGTCAGTATTCCTTATAGATATATGTCTATAAATTTTACTTCTTTTTTTTCTACAGTTAGAGCATTGATAGTTTTAAAGCAGAGAATTTGCCACTTTTACTGAAGTTGGCATGAACCTGCTCAGTTAAAGTGGAAAATTTATTTCACTAAAGCTATCAAAGCTCTATCTCCACGAGGATTACGGGCACTTTGCGATAAAAAAAAAGCCTGTTTGCCAAAGTTCCTTTTATCAGTAAAACTAGTGAAAAAGAAACAATCTTCGCGCATAAACCTATCACAACTCAACACTGCCTCTCGCTTCCTATATATATATATATATATATATATATATATATATATATATATATATATATATATATATATATATATATGCTGGAGTAAATGCGTTTTTTAGTCGTCTAAAAGAATTAATTTTAGCTTCCATTAGCATGGCTGATGCTAACCTTCAAACCGTGACATAGTTCGACTGCTCGGGCTCACGATTTCCGCTCATATGAAATGTAAAGATTATATCGAATCAATTGCTAGCTTTTTTGCGAAGAAAGTTGGATCACTGTACCCTGGGAGGCATTTTTCTCACTAGAATCTGTCTTACACATCGAGAACAAAGAATACAAGAGATGAAATAAAAATAAAAACTCAATTCCATGAATACGAAACATGAGAAAATATTAAAAGAAAGAAAGAAAGAAAGAAAGAAAGAAAGAAAGAAAGAAAGGAAGGAAGGGAGGAAGGAAGGAAAACAAGAAAGGAAGGAATGGAGGAAGGGAAAGAAAGGAAGGAAGGGACGAAGGAAAAGAAAGAAAGAAAGAAAGAAAGAAAGAAAGAAAGAGAGGCAGGGAAATAAAAAAATAAAGAGAGGCAGGGAAATAAATAAATAAAGAAAGAAAGAAAGAAAGAAAGAAAGAAAGAAAGAAAGAAAGGGTGAAAGTGAAAGAAAGAAAGAAAGAAAGAAAGGAAGGAAGGAAGGAAGGGAGGAAGGGAGGAAGGAAGGAAAACAAGAAAGGAAGGAATGGAGGAAGGGAAAGAAAGAAAGAAAGAAAGAAAGAGAGGCAGGGAAATAAAGAAATAAAGAGAGGCAGGGAAATAAATAAATAAATAAATAAAGAAAGAAAGAAAGAAAGAAAGAAAGAAAGAAAGGGTGGAAGTAAAAGAAAGAAAGAAAGAAAGAAAGAAAGAAAGAGAGGCAGGGAAATAAAGAAATAAAGAGAGGCAGGGAAAGAAAGAAAGAAAGAAAGAAAGAAAGAAAGAAAGAAAGAAAGGGTGGAAGTAAAAGTAAGAAAGAAAGAAAGAAAAGGAAGTAAGGAAGGAAAGAAGGAAGGAAGGAAAAGGAAGCAAGAAAGGAGGGAAGGAAGGAAGAAAAGAGAGAAGGAAGGAAGGATGAAAAAGAAAGGAAGGAAGAAAGAAAGGAAGGAAAATAATAAAAGAATGAAAAGAAGGAAGAAAGAAAGCAGTCTGTATTAGTATAATATAAACAGAAGCGGCTTTTGATGGACTGTTGTGAGTGAACAGTTGAAATGAAATTGCAAGCGTGTGCAAGAAGCAATTAGTGAGAAGGCATCAGGCTGAGGCTGTGTGAAAGTCTAATGTCTACGCGTAATCCAAAGTGATCAGACATTGGCACAATAACGCCGACCACTGGGGGCGAGAAAAAATAACACCAGCGTAGGAATTAAACACATATTAACGGCACAACTTGGATGGGGTGGGGAATGTCGTCACAGGGAAGAATTTTCCAAGTAAATCGCAACATTTCAAAACTGAGGAATAGGTTGCTTTGACAAGTCTTCAAGATTCTTCACGGATGATTCATAATTTGCAGAGAATCTATTTATTTATCTGTTGCTTTTGTTAATTAATCTATCGATCTATCTTTCTATCTATCTATCTATCGTCAGGTCATATCTATCTATCTATCTATCTATCTATCTATCTATCGTCAGGTCATATCTATCTATCTATCTATCTATCTATCTATCTATCTATCTATCTATCTATCTATCTCAGTCTGTTCATTATCTATCTATCTATCTATCTATCTATCTATCTATCTATATATATATATATATATATATATATATATATACTAAGCTGATATATTTCTGTCTGTGTATCTATCTATCGTCAGGTCATATCTATCTATCTATCTATCTATCTATCTATCTATCTATCTATCTATCTATCTATCGTCAGACCATATCTATCTATCTATCTATCTATCTATCTATCTATCTATCTATCTATCTATCATGGTCATATCTATCTATCTATCTATCTATCTATCTATCTATCTATCTATCTATATATATATATATATATATATATATACTAAGGTGATATTTTTCTGTCTGTGTATCTATCTATCGTCAGGTCATATCTATCTATCTATCTATCTATCTATCTATCTATCTATCTATCTATCTATCGTCAGACCATATCTATCTATCTATCTATCTATCTATCTATCTATCTATCTATCTATCGTCAGGTCATATCTATCTATCTCTCAATCTATCTATCTATCTATCTATCTATCTATCTATCTATCTATATATATATATATATATATATATATATATATACTAAGCTGATATATTTCTGTCTGTGTATCTATCTATCGTCAGGTCATATCTATCTATCTATCTATCTATCTATCTATCTATCTATCTATCTATCTATCGTCAGACCATATCTATCTATCTATCTATCTATCTATCTATCTATCTATCTATCTATCTGCAACAGTGTGCACATTAATTGAAACAACAGGTTTAGTTTTCATTTATTTCACTATACGGCCTTTTTAAAACAGACTACAGTTACAGAATGTAATCGAATTCTATTTTTGCCTGCAATTAGGTCATTTGCAGTGGTGTGCAGTAAGATGAATCTATTTTCGGGGTGTATGATGAAGTTTGCTTGATTGTAAAAATATTGCAACATCCGTAATCGTACCAGATTTTTATCACATCCAGGCACTACTGTTTCGACTGTCGATTAATTGTCCTCCTTCCATTGTCTGCGCTGAACATTACACCAAGGAAGTGTACGAAAAATTTAACGCAGTACGAACACACTGGCAAGCCTTACAGAGAGATCGTCGAAGTCAGCTTTTCAACTTTCAGTCGTATCATCAAGGCGAAGAAACAACTGGATCCATCTGTCCAAAACCTAAAAGCGTTCGGAAGATAAAAACATCAAGAGACGACGTATACGTGATTAGGGAAAGTATGAAAGATCCTAGGAAGACATAATTCCTTTTATTTCAATTAATTTGTAAAATGGTGTAAATCTGGCAAATCCCAATAGAACATACGAGAACAAAACATGCAAAAAATATTAGCCAAACGTAGAGGCCTCCCCCAAAACAACTTGTTAAAATAGTCACTATCAACAGATTATTAATTTATTTTTATTCTTTTAAAAGAAAATCAGTAAGGACAGTAGAAACTAAATATTATTTGTCCGTCATATTCATACAAAAAATGATTGGTGTCCAAATCCATAAATAGTTATAAAATAAAAGCCCTGGTGAAGTCCCTCAGAGGACGAAAAGCCTCGGTTAAGTTTTGCTTTTATCTTTATTAATATTATACTTTTACAGATATAGTCTATCTGAGATTTTACATTTATCTACCTATCTATATCTATATAAAGTCCCTCAGAGGACGAAACATGTCGGCTAAGATAAGTTTTCCTTTTGTCTTTATTCATATAGTCCTTTTACAGATATACTTTATCTGAAAATCTTCTACACCACCCCTACCATTACCTATATATATATATATATATATATATATATATATATATATATATATATGGGATAACGCGTTATACATGTTTGTATATCAAGAGCAGCTTTTGAGAAAAGTTGTATGACAGACAAAATACCTTTGTAAGTCGTGCTTCCTCCCTTAGGACTTGCGACAGCACATACGCACGAACGAGAGACCCTGGGGATTTTAAATTTAGAAAAACCCAACGAAAAATATATTCTTTAATCCACTAACGTTATCAGAACTACATTTGAAAATTTTTCACAACTTCTAAAACAATAAAAATTTTAACCAATACAAAATAAAACATCAAGACAAAATTTTAAATTTACTCTGCTAGCAACAATATAGTGGAGAAACTTCAAGATGAGAGTCAGTTTAGAAACCAACACATTAAACGTATTACTTTGCTACCGTAACGAGACTGACATCAATTTTGACATAAAAAAAACATTTAATTAAAAGAGAAATTAATTCACTAAAACGAAAATATTTTGGAAAGTAATTTAATCCCTAGTTCATCTACAATAAGCTTGCGTCTAGGTTCTTACGACATTTCACAATTCTTAGCCGATTTTCTGTTATCAAAATCTCGGAGAATTAATAATTAATGATCTCATAAATGTTTATTCCTATTAAAACAACAACAACAAAAAGTAAAACCCGGAATAATATTATATATAGGAGACCTTTAGAAACCTAAAAATTTACACCAAGAGGAAACTTTTGTTGAAAATACTTTTAAGACCACCGAATAGCCTATGTCGTATTCAATATGAAACAGCAAAAGGATCATAAAATACTAGAAAATAAACAGATGCCCCCATGACAAATCCAATGAATCAAAAACATATTATTCTGTCCACTTACTCTATCATAACTAAAATCGAAAATAATTTACCCGAAATCAAGGTAAAAACTGTCACAACTCCTAAAACAGTGAAAGACTTAATCTATACAATAGAAAAAAACAAGTCAAATGTCGAAATGCTAGAAAGAATATATTGAAGAAACCTCAAGATGTTTACATAAAACATTATATGATCACAAAAGAAACATTTTAAAAACAAAAACATTAAACGTATTATTTTGCTACCGTAACGAGACTGACATCAATTTTGACATAAAAACCATTTAATTAAAAGAGAAAGTAATTCACTAAAACGAAACTGTTTTGGAAAGTAATTTAATCACTAGTTCATCTACAATAAGATTGCGTCTAGGTTCTTACGACATTTCACAATTCTTAGCCGATTTTCTGTTATCAAATTCTCGGAGAATTAATAAAGAACATTATGAAAACAAACAGTCAAGTAATATTATATAATATATAGGATTGAAAATACAATTTATTAATTCCTAGTGAAATATATGTTATAAAAACAAAAAGGCTATTTATAGTTAACATCAAAAAGTGACGTGCGCAGAGAGCTTTGTAATTTAAATTTAAAAAATCGAACGATTAAAAAAGTATATATTCTTCTTCCCAATAAATTTATCAAAACTGCAAATGAAAATTATTTAAACTCGAATTCGGCACAACTACATCCAAACAATAATAGTCTTAATCAATATAAAATGAAACATGAAAACAAAACTTGAAGGAGGAATTTACTCTCTCGTCTGGATGGATTGCCAGCTTCTTCTTCTTCTTCTTCTTCTTCTTCTTCTTCTATGTGCCCTGTCCATTCAGGACGTAGGCGATCGTGGTTCTTCACGACTCCCTATCCCTTGTGGCTCTTAGCATGTTTGCTCCTGTTACACCTCGCAACCTCCGTTCCGTAATCCACCTGATCAGGCCCTGCAAATATGTTATCCGCTGCCTTCCCCTGTCTCTTTTTCCTTCTGTCTGGCCAGTCAGTATCAGATTCTCCAAGCTCTCCTTCCTTATTGCATGTCTCAGGAACTTCAGTTGTCGCTTTCTGATGCTCAGTATTAATTTCCTTTTTGTTGCCATTCTTTCCAACACCTCATCGTTGCTTGCATGCTCAGTCTACGATATCCGCAGCATCCTTCTGTAGAACCACATTTCCGCTGTTTCAAGTTTTGTCCTCATTTTCGGTGATATTTTCCAGCATTTACTGCCGTATTGAAGAACTGACAACGCATAGCAATCCAGCACTCTTTTCTTTGTCTCCAGTGAAATTTTCCTGTGTGTTAGTACTTTACTCAGCTTCTGGAACGCGTCCTTTACCATGCCAATTCGTCTTCGGATCTCTGTGTCGGACTTTCCATCTCCTGTTAGAACACTTCCTAGGTATTTAAATTTTTGTACTTGTTTAATTCTGGTATCTCCCACCTGTATTTGGCATTTTGAGTTGCTCATTTTGCTGATGACTATGCATTCAGTTTTCTTAAAGTTTATTTGTAGTCCTTTTTTGTCGCTCTCCACAGCTACCTTCTGTAGAAGGTCTTGTAGTTTCCTTTCCGTGTCTGCAATAAGCACTGTATCATCTGCATACCTTATGTTGTTGAAGTTGTGGCCTCCAATAACAAATCCTGGCGTGTCATCTAGGGTCCTCAAAATATACTCGCTGTACAAGTTGAACAGATCCGGTGAAAAGACACAACCTTGTCTTACGCCTCTTTCTATCTTTGTAGATTATTGTAGATGAATTTTAAGATGGTTAAATAGAAGATTATATCATGACAAAAGATGTATTTTAAAAACGAAGACATTAAACTTTATTTCGGTCCTGGGCATGACGGTAAACTGCATCCGGCAGCAAGGCTTCTGATTGGGAAGTTGTGAGGAGCATTAAACCAGCTCTTAATTGTTTTTGTTCTCAGGTCCACCCTGATCCGGAGTAGTAGCACATGTTTGGCCGCCAGCTATGGGTAAATAGTTAACTCCAAAACTGGGGTCAAAACACCATGAAAGTATAAAAATAGACTTTTATAGAAATATTTTCGAAACATATACTGTTAAATATAAGAATGTCTATTATGTTTAATCATGAGCCGTAAACATCTATTTTGGATTTAATTTCAGTTGAATATAAAGACAAAAATTCTCCAACATTTGGATAATTTTTATTAACTTGGTTCTAAGCTTTCGGCTCACATGAGCCATCTTCAGAGAGATTACAAGGACGTTAACACAAAAACATCCACCATTAGCGATGATTTTATCTTGTGTTGACATAAAACTCCGTTAAGCAACGGTAACAGTTACCAAGAAATAGCAAACGCAGTTCGCAAATTTGTAATGCGGTTCTTTGATTAAGCATAATAGGCATTCATTGTCTCTTATATTTAACAGTATATGTTTCGAAAATTATCTGCTGCCTCGATACACTAAATTTGATAGAAATATATGCATAAAAATAGACTTTTATAGAAAAATATACAGTTTTGAAGAAAACATTATTACCAACAATCCATTTTTGAAGAAAAAACATTATTCTCAAAAAACATTTTTGAATACAAAACTAGAAGACCTTTTTTTTGTCATCTAAAATAATAATTTCATTAAAATCTGACGAAATCAACCTTCTCACTATAAACGAACATTAAAAAAATAGCTTTAGCAACTAGGTCCCACCCTTTTACAGTGAAACCGATAAAATGTAACCGCAATTTCTACTCTAACAGCTTCTTTTCTCGCACTTCCCGACTGTGGAATTCCTTTCCACATGATTGCTTTCCCGACAGCTACAATCTCCAGGAGTTTAAATGTAAGGTCAATAAACACCTCCTAGCACACTAACTCGCATCCATTCTCTCAAACACTCTTCCCATCTGCCCAACTCTCAGCCCAACTCTCAGCCTCGGTATCTTTACCAGTCTATAACCCTCCCTCTGACATTTCCTATATATAACCAGTCTTTCTATTTACCTTCCCTTAGGTAACCCCATACGCAATAGTGGCAGTGGAATGCCTTGTTTGGGGTGAAATGATTAAAAGAGCAAAAAAAAAAAAAAAAAAAACACACCCTTTTGGTATTAAAATCGATAATATATATACATATATATATATATATATGGCCGTATCTGACTACCGGGCACACCGGGCACACCGGACACGGGTCCGGGCCGATCCGTGCAATCATAGTGAAAATCCGGGCAAGGAAAAATGTCTTCGTCAGAAATCAAACTAAACAATTCACAAAGAAAGAAAGAAAAATGAAGAAAACATCCGAATGAACGCAGTAAAAATCTGTTTGTTTATTTATTAATTTTGGGAGAAAAAACTGGTTATAAAAGTCCGAACCCGATTTCCTGCTTTCGTTCAAGTTCTGTACCTAATTTCAATTGGAATAGCCGAAAAATCCGCAAAAATCATAGTTTCTGGAAACGGATGACACTGATGACGTCAACACATTGTCAACTAATAAATCCGGGCAATTTTCTCTGTGCCCGGTGTATTTTTAGCATCAGCTACGGCTCTGTATATATATATATCTAAGCCGTACTGATGAGCTGTAATACAGCGAAACAGATCTGTCTGCGGATGAATTAGTATATATATGAGGCAAGATGTTTGTGTCTGTGTCTGTTTATCTGCCTGTATGTCTGTATTTTTTTCAGCCCTTTTATTTTAGTTTTTGCTTTGGGTTTGTCTCTAAGTAGGTATAATTGTCGTTCTTAGTCTCAGCCATGATACCATTTACTCAGAGAACTTATTTAGCCTTCAAAATTCAGTTTACAACGAAAAAAACTTATTTGATATCGATACCAGGAAATCAAAATTTGACTTACATCCATTCATTTTTCTTTCAGTCTACGGTTTCGCTTTAAATGGAAACAACTATTGCTTTTTAGTCTTTCGTGCCAACGTCAAAAGAGTCTGAGCTCCAGGACCATGGATTAGTTTTAAAGCTTTCATTACACCCGAGCAGCGCCGGGGGCTATACTGCCAGTATATATATATATATATATATATATATATATTAGGTGCGATTAGTAAATTGTCGCAATTATTTTATTATTTCAGATATTCTTTAGGCTGAGTTTGAGCTCCAGGACCATGGATTAGTTTTAAAGCTTTCATTACACCCGAGCAACGCCGGACTATACTGCTAGTATATATATATATGAAACACTTGTTGTTATGTTGTCATAAACGGAGCGTAATTATCAAAAGCAATTTACTAATCTAGAAATAATTTATCTGCGGATGTCTGGCCATATGCAACAAATTCTTGAAGCAAACAACATTAACACGTGGACTTCAGCGAAAGCTGTTATATTTTAAAAGACAGAAATCGTCAAATCAAAACATTTAATAATTAGACGGCGGCAAATACTGTACAGTTTAATGAAAGAATTGGGATAAATGCAAAATCTAAAGACAAAATAAAACAGCAGTTTTGACACATCACGCTGTCTGCAGTAAATGAAAAAACGTTATATAAAATTTAAAAAAAGGTGAAGAATCAGAAAAATTGTCAAAACAAACATCTACTGTAGTTGAAGAACGTACAAATGCTAAATCCCCTCAAGACGTGAGCGATCATGTCTCTTCACAAATTTCGAATCCATAGCTAAGAATGTGAGTTCCCTTTGCAGAACTAGGAAGTTTTTCTCGTCTGAATCCATCTTGCACATATATAAATCTACCATCCGCCCGTGTATTGAATACTGCTGCCACATCTGGTCGGGTGCCCCTGCTATTCACATAGGAGTTCTTGACAAAATTCAATGGAGAACCTGTAATGTGATCGATATCAGCTGCAGTCGTTCTCTCACCGGTGTGATATGGCTTCCTTGTACCTCTTTTACAAATACTTTCACGGCTTCTGTTCCAATGAACTTAGATCACTGGTGCCTCCTAGGTATGAATTTACACGGGCGACTAGACTAGCATCTAGGTCCCACCCTTCTACAGTGAAACCGATAAAATGTAACCGCAAATTCTACTCCCGCAGCTTCTTTTCTCGCACTTCTCACCTGCAGAATTCCCTTCCGTATGTTTACTTGCTTCCCCTACAGCTAAAATCTCCAGGAATTTAAATGTAAGGTCAATAGACATCTCCTATCTGACTAACTCGCATCCTTTCTCTCAAGCTCTTTTCTCCATCCACTCCACCCCCATCACACCGGTATTCTCATTCTTCTATCACCCTCCTCCTGACACCACCCATAACCTTTCTCATAACTTTCCCCTATGTAACCCCCTGCGCAACAGTGGCAGTAAAACTGACTTGCTTCGCGTGAATTGATTATATATATATATATATATATATATATATATATATATATATATATGATTTGTTTGAACATTATTTTTGATCGATACTCATATATAAGTAGATATTCTGTTTTTTAATTAAACAGTGTTATATATTTATATCTACTGGCCTGATTGTTTACGATAAATTTTTATTATGGAAATGTGTGTCATTCGGCAGGATTCGAACCTGCGACCCCTATCCACATAGGGGAAGCTACCATTTGATCTTCGTTAATTTTCGTAACATGTTTACATTTGTTGACAGTACTATGGATTTCAGAGCAGATATGGTTGTTGCGATGAATCGAAAATTGTTATATAGGCTGGATTAAAACCTCGTTTAGTCTGGAGGTCATTCGTAGTCGAGTGGTTTATGACGTTGCGAAATCACATGGTTTCTTCCCCTATGTGGATAGGAGTCGCAGGTTCGAATCCTGTCGAATGACACACATTTTCGTAATAAAAGTTTATAGGAAATAATGAGGCTAGTAGATATAAACATATAATACTGTTTAATTAAAAACAGAATATCTACTTAAATATGAGTATCGATCAAAAATAATATTCAAGCAAATCATTTCAAATTTTCTGTTGTTTATAACCAAGTTTCGTTAATTTACGTAACATGTTTATATATATATATATATATATATACCACAATGCATCCTTCTTCAGGATGTGTCTGTATTTTTGAGATGTGGTATTCTGTTCTTGTTTAAACTTATTTCTTTACAATTAGGTCATCTACTTAGCTGAACAAGAATTGGTTAAATGATTTTATTAGTAACTAAAGTGAAACTTGTTGTCTATTCAAATTTTTAAATTGGCACGTAGAAGATTGAGTACAAGTCAGATGTGCTTTCGTTTAGTTAATGTGACAGTTTATATAAAAGAAAACTTTCCAAGTGGTCTTTTGTTTATGATAGCTCTGTCTCACCACAGTGAACGGGATTGGATTCGCCGCTGGTCTTGCCAGGCTCTGAAGGGCAGTTATCGGTTATCACGTCGGACCTTTCGTAAGTACGGTCAAACCAATAAACTTTATAAAAGAAACACTATTGTTTTGGGGTGTCTGAGTGAATCTTTCCCTCCACTTTCACCCCTTTAAGGAGCTGACCCTTCTGCTATGGATCTTCGTCGCCAATTCGTCGCCAATTTGTTGTGGAATTGTGGCGAAACCTCGTCACAAAGTTGTAGCGACCGGTTTGTGCCGGAAGTAAGACACGGGACAAGAAGGTATCTTCAAAACTGTGTCTTAGTATAACAAGAAACAGGGTTTATATTATTCGGACTATTGTCCTCATCTTTGTTGCAATTTGTACGACGTTTCGGCCGTTGTACGCCCCGGCCATCTTCAGGTGCTAGTAATTTCGAACCGAAACCTTTATTAAGAACACTAGAGTATATGAACTCTATTCCTTACGTAAAGCCTTGATTGAAAGTCATGAGTTATCTCCCTCTAACCCTGCAAATTACTCATGTAATGGCAACCTACTGCGTAATAATCTTCTGCTAGTTAGTCTTGTTTCTTTCGAGACATGATCGCCCAAGCCTGTATCACGTATGGCACTTAACTGACTGACTGAAATTAATAGTTGGAATCATGATTAAGGCTTCTACTGGGCATAAAGTGTGGGATCGGTTTTCCATTGTTATGAAGTAATAAACTGAGGCCCCACTGATTACTACTTAATAATATAATACATCTCTTCCCATCTAGCTATGAGTCAAATAGCAGGACAGATTGGGTTCTATAGCCTTGGCTGGCAATCAGTCTGCCGCAGAAAGTAATGGCAACCTACTGCGGAATAATCATCTGACCAGTCAGTCATGTCTCTCTTTCGAGACATGATCGCCCAAGTGTGTATCACAAATGCTAAGCACTGACTCATTGATTTTGTGAGAAATAAACGAATTTTCTCGAATTTACAAACTTTGCTTAAAACACACAAAACTCGCGAAATTTCACACCTTGATGCGAAATGTTTATCGTACAATGGAAAGGCCAGAATCACATCCGGGAGTGAATTCCCAAACGAAATAAAAGACGGGTCAAGTTTGACCGTCGCCAGAGAGTTAAGATGACGAGCGTAATTAGCATGTACCCTTGACAAACGTTAAGCGATCGTTATTATTATTCTCTTTATCTTTCTCTCTCACCTCTCTTCTTTCACCTACTTCCTTTTCACTATTCACCGTGAGCGACAACTTCAAGGACAATCCTACCCAACAATAAACGCTCACACATACATATATACATGCCTACGCTCCTGCCTACGTACACATAAACTCATTCTTACAAGGACTACTACGAACTCTTGATACCCTTATATTGTTAATGCTGTTTCTCATGAACGTTTAACTTCTCTACCAATCATGGTATTCGTTTCCATTATTTAATTTCTGTTTAAACATGCAAATGGTATACTTTTATTCTTCCAAATATTCCAATCTCCAACCGTCTGATGATAGCGAATAATCCTAAGATGTAAGGAGTTCGATTATGTACGACACAAGGCCAATTAAATAAACATTAACCATCTCCCTACTTCGATATCTTCTAACCAAAAAGTCGAAGCTAATGTTTTTTCCCATAAAAATTAATTAAGAAAAGGAGTTTTATCAAATTCTTCACATTATTATTATGTGATGTAGCTTGTAGTAAATGGGAATTTAATAATTAAAATCAACATTTTTCTTCATTTTTACAAAAATTCAAAATGACGTGTGAAATCTTGGTTTTTCCCAAATAGCAAAAGGATTGACCATTTGCTTAAATAAAAAGTCGAAACTAGATTTCGCAAGTAGGTGTTAAACTGATTTTCTGACCAATAGAAGCGACTTGCAAGACCAAAAGCACTTAGCGAACGAGTGCGAAAAATCTAATTACAATAAAAGGACTTGATCAGCGTCAGTCAGTCAAATTCAGATGGGAGCAGCGAGAGACACCGCTAAAATAGAACGAGACAAGCTTCAGACCAATTCGGACATTTGTTCTCTTTCTTTTTCCTTCTCGTGTGCTGATTCCTTTTACTACCTCTTCTCCGTCAAGAGACATGCCTACTTAATGCATACATATATATGTACGTACGCATATACTCTCTCAACAAATAACTACCACGAACATTTCCTACAAATCTTGATACCTTTAACTTTCTCATTGAACATTAATTTCTACGAATTCTTGTTAATCTTACCATTTAATAAATTTCTATTTTAACATTGAAAATGTATATTTTATTCTTACACTATTCCACACAATTTCACATATTCCAACCTGCCGACAATCAACCTTCTGATATCAACCTGACGAAAACAATCTTTTGTTAATCATTGTGGATAAAACTTGTAAGCTGTAAGGAGTTCGGTTATGTCTGACACAAGGCCAAATCAAAGAAATGTTAACCATTTCCTTCTAGTTACATGCTAACGTTCTGTGTTAGCTCACTGAAGCATTTTAAATATTTCACTTTTATAGTTTCCCTGCGGGCGAGTTGTGATTCACAAAACGCTTTTGCTTAACATAAAACTCTAATTTCAAATGCACTGCTCAAACGTTTAACAGCCATCGAAATTCATGGCTAATTAAAAAATTTAAATAGGAACCAGTTGTGTGACAAACAATTTAAACATGTTAATTGTTTTAATGCAACTTGTCAACGCTTCCGTTATCTTTGTCTGCTAATATCTTTTGGCAGCCAAATAATTGATTTAACGGCACCGATTCTAGGCCAGGAAAGTTAACTCATTAGTTTATAATGTATTTGATGACCTGTGCGAATGATTTAAAGACACAGTGAATAGCGGCTTGGATTAAGGAATCGCAGAGCCAAGTTTTTTTTTGTCTGGTTTGATTTGGTTTGGTTAGTTTTACGGAAAATATCAACCTCAGTGTGTAATATATTTTTGCCATTTCCTCGCAAGCAGGGCATTCCACTGTCACTGTTGCGCAGGGGGTTACATAGGGGAAAATGATGAGAAAGAGTGGTTAGTTATAGGAAATGTCGGGAGGAGGCTGATAGACGGATGAGGATACCAAGGATGGGGGTGGGGTAGATGGGAAGAGAGTTTGAGAGAATGGAGGCGAGTTAGTGTGATAAGAGATGACCTTACATTTAAATTCCTGGAGATTGTAGCTGTCGGGGAAGCAAGTATATGGAAGGGAATTCCACAGGCGGGAAATGCGAGAAAAAAAGCTGTTAGAGGAGAAACTGCGATTACATTTTATCATTTCACTGTATAAAGTTGTGACCTAGTTGATCTATCTATCTATCTATCTATCTATCTATCTATCTATCTATCTATCTCAGTCCGTTCATATCTATCTATCTATCTATCTATCTATCTATCTCAGTCTGTTCACATCTATCTATCTATCTATCTATCTATCTATCTATCTATCTATCTATCTATCTATCTATCTATCTATCTCAGTCTGTTCACATCTATCTATCTATCTATCTATCTATCTATCTATCTGTCTATCTATCTATCTCAGTCTGTTCATTATCTATCTATCTATCTATCTATCTATCTATCTATCTATCTATCTCAGTCCGTTCATATCTCTCTATCTCTCTATCTATCTATCTATCTATCTATCTATCTATCTATATATCTATCTATCTATCTATCTATCTTAGTTTGTTTCTATCTATCTATCTATCTATCAATCTATCTATCTATCTATCTATCTATCTATCTATCTATCTATCTCATTCTGTTCATTATCTCTCTATCTATCTATCTATCTATCTATCTATCTATCTATCTATCTATCTATCTATCTCAGTCCGTTCATATCTATCTATCTATCTATCTATCTATCTATCTATCTATCTATCTATCTATCTAGCTATCTATCTATCTATCTCAGTTCATTTTCTTTCTATCTATCTATCTATCTATCTATCTATCTATCTATCTATCTATCTCATTCTGTTCATTATCTATCTATCTATCTATCTATCTATCTATCTATCTATCTATCTATCTATCTCAGTCTGTTCATTATCTATCTATCTATCTATCTATCTATCTATCTATCTCAGTCTGTTCATTATCTATCTATCTATCTATCTATCTATCTATCTCAGTCTGTTCATTATCTATCTATCTATCTATCTATCTATCTATCTATCTATCTATCTATCTATCTACGACATGAGCGAATAACATCAAAATATTCGAAAACCATTTACTGAGACTATCCTCTTAATATTTAATTACAGGTTCTGTAGACAAACAACCCCCTAGTTATGTCTAAACAGAAAACCGGCAGACGCATTTATAGGAAAGAAAAATGTCAAAGACAGAAAAATTCCACGGTGAAAAGGCGAATAAATAAAAGGCATTTTTTTCATTTTAGGACTGAAGAGCAGTGGATAAATTTTGATGCCATCAAATGCGACATTTGTATTCAAATACAAGGCTGTTGCTTTCAGAGCTTGGGTCATTCACTTTAGTGCCATACCTGGGCGATCATGTCTCGAAGGAGACATGACTGTCTAGGCAGAAGATTTTCGCACAGTAGGTTCCCATTACATTTTGTGATAGAACGCTTGCTAACCAAGGCTATAGAACTCAATCTCTCCTGCTATTTAACCCATAGCTTGAGGAAAAAACAAGGAATTAATACCTTCCTAAAGAGTATCTACTCACATACGTCTCATTCCAAGCCGATATCCACTAGTATTTGCTAAAACATGATTAACATTCGTACTTTCATTCAAAACTGTTGGTATACCTGGTCGGGTGTCCCTGCTATTCATTTCGAAGTTTTTGAGAAAATACAAAGTAAGATCTGCAATGTAATTGGTCCAGATCTGGCATCTCGACTTCAGTCAATTTCTCACCGAGGTGATGTGGCTTTCCTCAGTTAATTTTACAAATATTTTCATAGCAACAATATTCGAAGAACAGTTATTCCAATAACAAAATTCCAAGTACAATCATTTCAATAACATGGTTCTAATAATAGACCTTCATATAACCAGATTCCAATAACAACCATTTCATAAAAAATATTCTAAAAACAATCATTGTCATAAAACAATTTGCCAAGAATAATTATTGTAATAACAATATTCCAAGAACAATCTTTTCAGAAACAAAATTCAAAGAATAATCATTTCAATAACTTGATTCCAATAATAGGCGTTCCAATAACCAGATTCCAGGAAAAATTATTTCAATAAAAATATTCTAAAAACAATCATTCTCAAAAAGCAATTTGCTAAGAATAATCATTCCAATAATATTATTCCAAGAACAATCATTTCAATAACATGATTCTAATAACAGACTTTCCAATAACCAGATTTCAGTAACAAACATTTCCATAAAAATATTCTAAAAAAACAATCATTCTCATAAAATAATTTGCCAAAAATAATCATTCCAATAACCAGATTCCAGTAACAAATATTTCAATAAGAATATTCCAAAAACGATTATTCCCATAAAACTATTTTTCCAAAAACAATCAATCTAATAACCAGATTCCAATAATAATGATTCAATAACCAGATTCAAGAACAATCAATCGAATAACAAGATTCTAAAAACATTTCCAGTAAAAAAGAGGCAGACAAGTTATATCTCCGGTGTTAAACATTTTAAATTTACTGCAACTTTTGATTACCATTTTTTTTCAAATCAAGCAAGCAAGACAGGATGTTACGGCGGGAGAAAAGACAGGGTACAGGGGTGTCGAAGAAAGTATTAAAAGATGGGTGGAACTGACGAAGATAAAACTGACGTTGCATTTAATTTTTTTGGAGAATCCTCGCATTCACTGACTCACAAATACTCTTGGGAAAGGTATCAATCGATCTCTTCCCCCCAGTTATGGGTTAAATAACAGGACATATTGGGTTCTGTAGCCTTGGCTGGCAACCAATATACCGCAGAAAGCAATGGCAACCTACTGCGGGATAAGCTTCTTACGAGACATGATCGCTCAACGTGGGTATAACATATGGCACTTAACTGACTGACTGAATATAATAGTTGGAAACATGATTAAGTCTTCGACTGGGCATAAAGTGGGGGATCGGTTTGCCATTGTTATGAAGTAATAAACTGATCCCCCACTAATTACTACTGTTTAATACAATACATCTCTTCTTCCATTCAGCTATAGTTTAAAGAGCAGGATAGAAAATCTTTTGCCCAGTCAGTCATGTCTCTTTCGAGACACGATCGCCCAAGCGTGTATCACGTATGGCACTTAACTGACTGACTGAATATAATAGTTGGAAACATGATTAAGAATTCTACTGGGCATAAAGTGGGTGACTGGTTTTCTATTGTTAGGAAGTAATAAACAGATCCCCTACTAATTACTACTTAATAATATAATACACCTCTTTGCTCTCTAGCTATGAGTAAATGATAAGAGGACAGATTGGATTCTATAGCCTTGCCTGGCAACTAGTCTACTGCAGAAAGCAATTGCAACCTACTGCGGGATAATCTCCTGTCCAGTCAGCCATGTCTCGAAAGAGACATGACTGACTGGGCGTCTATCACGTATGACACTTAACTGACTGACTGTATGGATATATTTTTAAACCCAGACTCAGAATCTTCTGAAGTTATTTCTGGCGATTTCGAGTTGAACAGAACAACGAGTAGAAAATCTGATGGATCCTTAAGGACAGCCCACCGTACAGCTTCCACTGCTGCGTCAGGTTGCACAGTGAGCTTAGGACCTCTTCCCGGAAGATCGCTGACTGATCCAATACTTTCAAACCGGAAGATTAGATTCCGAATCATGTTATCGCTACGAAATACTCTGTCATTAAAATGTTGACGGAATTTTTCTATACTTCTGGATGTTCTAGCCGTCAGGAAAGCAAGAATAAGGAAGCGAGTTCCACAGGCGGGAAGTGCGAGGAAAGAAGCTGCAGGACTAGAATTGTCGTCTGCATTTGGTTAATCTCACTGTGAATGGGTGAGACCCAGTTGCCAGCCTGGTTGCACGAGTGAACATCCGTTGAAGAGGCACCAGTGACCTAAGTTCATTGGAGCAGAAGCCATGGAAATATTTGTAGAACAGTCAAAGTGAAGCCACATCCCATCGGTTGGAAAGTGGCTGTAGTCGAGCCGCCAAGTCGGTACCTATCACATCACTAATTCTCCTTTGGAGCCTGTCAAGAACACCGAGATGAACAGCGGGGACACCTGACCATATATGGCAGCAGTACTCTTTGCACAGACGAATGGTTGATTTGTATATATGCAGGATGGCTTCAGGCGGGACTCTTGAGAAAAGCCTGAAACCTTCGGTGCCACCGGTCTAGAAGAAGACAAATATTGAATCCAAAACCAGCTTGGAAATGGTTAATAGCAGAACAGACGGGATTCCACATCCTTGGGGTGCCACCGGTCTAGAAGAAGGCAAATATTTAATCCAATCTAGAAGATAAGTCTGAATTCAAAACCTCTTCGGAGAGAGTTAATAGCAAGACAAACTGGATGATATAGCCTTAAGTAAACACCGGTCTAAGAGAAGGACACCCTGAATTCAAAACTACAAAGTAACCAAAAATGTTCTCTCCGTTTTTTGATAAGTCATTGAATGCAGTTGAAGTATATACGAAATTTGGTAGCAATTGTTTTCAAATTCGGATAACCGAAAGTCGAAACATCAAACGTTATAAAATACACGTGCACCATGCCCGGCCATCAGTTATAAGCCGGACGGCTTTAAGAAGTCTGGAAGTGTCTAGAGATCTGGTTCGGGGCTGTTATCTTTACGACTTCAAAGTGGGCTTATCAGCAGCTGCATCAAGTCGCCGTATATGTCAAGCATTTGGGGATAGTACTGTGGATGAACGTACTGCAAGGCGTTTGTTTCGAATATTCAAGTCGGGAGATTTGTCTGTCCGTGATGAGTCTCGCAGTGGACGACCACAGGTCTTGAATGACGGAGTCCTGAAGGCGGCCATTGAAGAGGACAGTAGTCTAACGTGTGGTGAACTTGCAAGACGTTCAACCAACGTTACCGGTGAAACAGTTAGACTTCACCTGCACCGCCTAGGTAAGATGTACCAACTGAGCAAGTGGGTTCCGCAAACGCTGTTAGAGGTTCACAAGGGACAATGAGTGGCAGCCTGCGTATCGCTGCTTTCCCGCCACCGTACCGCATCTTTATTCAATCGACTGCTTACCAGTGATGAAAAGTGGGTTCTGTACGAAACTCCCAAGCGTTCCAGACATTGGTTGTCTGCTCAGGATGTTGTCCCTCGCACCGCAAGACCGCCTATGCACCCACGCAAGATTATGCTTTGTGTCTGCTGGACAGGTCGTCAAGTGGTGCATTATAAACTGCTACCAACGGGATAAACGGTCACTGGAGACCTATACTCGCAGTAATTGAAACATGTGCAACAGACATTGCACCAGAAGGAGCCAGCACTGGTAAATCTCAAAGGTGTGCTTTTCCTCCATGACAACGCCAGGCCGCATGTCGCGCGAGTTGTCAGGGATACCATACAGCAACTTGGGTGGGAGACTTTGTGCCATCCACATTATTCATCTAACCTTGCGCCATCCGATGACCACGTCTTCCACTCCCTGGATAATCATCTTCATGGGAAATCTTTCACTAATTAAGCAGACTTGCGCAAAGCTCTCACGGACGTCTTTGACCCCCGTCAACCCCCACGAGTCTTACCATAAGGGCGTTGAACAGCAGAAGGTGCTCGATGCCGATTACTTCGAAGACTAAATATAAGTTACGCATAATGTGAAGCGTTTTCTTTTAAAAACGGACAGAACTTTTTTTGGTTATCTTGTAGCTTGGACATGATTAATAACAGAACAGTCTGGGTTATAGAGCTTTGGTTGTCAACCAGTCTACTGCAAGAAAGAGCAAGCAATATACTACGGGAAAATATCCAGGCGCTTTTGCCAACATGCCTTCAGCCAGCATTTAAATTGAAAAAATTAACATGAGAATAATTTAAACTTATTTATAAATGGAACTTTTTCTCTGTGTGTGTGTGTGTGTGTGTGTATCCGTTGACTCCGAAACGGCTGAACCGATTTTCTTGAGAATTTTCACTGTTGTACTATAAGCGACTGCGAGTGTTCTTAGCTAGGTTTTGTGTCAAAGGTACTCCTGATACATATCGAAAATCGATAATCGAAAAAATTGGGTTATAGAAGGAGTGGTCCGATTTTAATCAAATTTGATACACTCATAGAAAAAGACATAAGAAACGATATTCAGAAGTTTCAAGGTTGCAGTTCTTACAATCGTGCAGAAAATCTATAATATATATATATATGAAAGCAAGATGTTTGCGTGTGTGTGTCTGCTTATCTGCCTGTATGTCTATTTTTTCCAGCCCTTTTATTTTAGTTTTTGATTCGGTTTTGGCTCTAAGTAGGTATAATTGTAGTTCTTACTCTCAGCCATGATACCATTTACTCAGAGGACTTATTTAGCCTTCAAAATTCAGTTTACGACGAAAAAACTTGATATGATATCCATCCCAGGAAATGAAAATTTGACTTACATCCATTCATTTTTCTTTCAGTCTACGGTTTCGCTTTAACTGGAAACAACTATTGATTTTTAGTCTTTCGTGCCAACGTCCAACGAGTCTGAGCTCCAGGACCATGCATTAGTTTTAAACTTTCATTACACCCGAGCAACGCTAGGCTATATTGCTAGTATATATATATATATATATATATATATATATATATATATATATATATATGTGTGTGTGTGTGTGTGTGTGTGTGTGTTTGTGTGTGTTTGTATTAGCTGCGATTGGTAAATTGTCGCAATTATTTTATTATTTCAAATATTCTTTAGGCTGAGTCTGAGCTCCAGGACCATGAATTATTTTTAAAGCTTTCATTTCACCCGAGCAACGCCGGGCTATACTACTAGTATCTCATATAGATGCGAAATGTTCAACAACGATATATAAAAGACTGGTAATGACGCCACATATAAATTATTTGTTTGTGATGTCAACGCGTCTTAAGAGACGGCCATGATGTCATATACTCAGAAAGAACATTTTTAAAGGTACAGACTGTGTTTAAGGAAAGAAAATGAGTGTTGATTTGTAAGGCTGCCTGGTTGTTTTTCGCTAAAGCAATCTCTATATTTTATTTAAGATCGAAATCTAAATATTTTTTGTACATAATTTTATTTTATTTTATTTCCAGAGATAAGAAGGGTTTACTATTTGACCCATTTCTTAAGAGTATCTCCGATGAACTTAGCTCTCTGGTGTCCTCCCCTATGTATGAATTTACTCGAGTTACAAGATTAGCAACTAGGTCCCACCCTTTTACCGTGAAACCAATAAAGGTAAACGCAAATTTTACTCCAAAAGCATTTTTTCTTGCACTTCTCGCCTTGTGGAATTCTCTTCTGTTTACTTGCTTCCCCGACAGCTAAAACCTCCAGAAGTTTAAATGTAAAGTCAATAGTCATTGCCTATCTCACAAACTTGCATCCTCTCTCTCATGCTTCTTTTCCATCCACTCCACTCCCATCAGCATTCTCATCCTTCTCTTTTCCACTTCCTGACACCCCCTGTAACCTGTGACTCTTTCTCATAACTTTCCTCCTGTGTACCTCCCTGCGCACCAGTGGGAGTAAAGTTGCCTTGCCTGGGGCTATATGATTAAAAAAAATGCACGTAAGTGAGTATAACGGATCCTACCTTTTCTTTTATTACACTAAGGTTCACAATGGCCCGTGAGCTACTCAATGTAGAGGCTTGCGTTAAGAGGTAGTTTATACGGATAGCAGGGGAATATAACGGTTAATTTGAACAGATTAGATTTTAACAGGTTAAGAATGTAGAGGTCGGGGAACCATCATCTTGGGAGTCAGTTCCAAAAGGCAGTGGTTCGCGGACAGAAGCTGTTTGAGTGGAACTTACTTATTGCGAATGGAATGGAAATTAGAGGGGATAGCTAATATAAGGGGCATGGTGGATTCAAAGAATATCTTAGGACTATATGGCAGTAGCGAGAGATTCGGTCGAAACGTCGTGAATATGACAATAAAGATGAAGACAACAGTCTAAGCAATGTAAATATTGGGAATAATTACAGTAACTCACTCAGAAATATAAACAGATACTGAAGAAACTTGGAACTTATATTGACCGAAACGTCGTGAATTTGACAATAATTATAAAGACAGCAGTTCGAACAATGTTAATAGTGTAAATGTTCTTTTGTTTGCATTTTCGTTATTTTTTCTTGCTCACATGTTCTGGCCATGATATTCTCAGCACCTTCCGTAGAACCACATTATTATTACTATTTGGTTTGAAGTCCGATCCGATTTTAGCTTTTGGTTCTGGCAACTTCAACACGCAGCTGAAAGGGGCAACACTTTCCTTAGATCATGCTGTTCGAGGCAGTACTCTCACTGGCGCATTCCCAATGATGTCAGCGATCCCAAATCCCTTTTCTGTATTCCAGAGTTCCTGAAAACAGAACTTATTCTGCCAAACACACAGGACCCGCGCAAATATCTCGTGAAACTTCCCATGAATCTATGATGAGGGGTCTCCATTCTATCAGATTTCAATTTTCATAGGTGGTATTCGTATCAAATTTCATTTGGTGCTACTATAGCGTGAGGTCTACCTCAATATAGCGTGAGGTCTATCTCAATATACCGACAAGCCCACTTGGTCAGCACGAGGTATACGCAATATAGCGAGGTTTACGTCAATATAAAAAAGTGTCTATCTCAATATACCGTGACGTTCACCGAACATAGCACGAGTATACGCAATATAGCGCGAGGTTTACGTCAATATAGCGTAAGGTCTATCTCAATATAATGTGACGTCTACCCCAACATAGCATTGAGGTATACGCAATATAGCGCGAGGTTTACGTCAATATAGCGTAAGGTCTATCTCAATATACCGTGACGTCTACCTCAATATAACGAGGTATACGCAATATAGCGCGAGGTTTACGTCAATATAGCGTAAGGTCTATCTCAATATACCGTGATTACCAATTTCAATATAGCACGAGGTATACGCAATATAGCGCGAGGTTTACGTCAATATAGCGTAAGGTCTATCTCAATATACCGTGACGTCTACCTCAATATAGCACGAGGTGCATACGCAATATAGCGCGAGGTTTACGTCAATATAGCGTAGCGCATCATCAATATACCGTGATGTCTACTCCAGAGAAAGTACGTAGGTATACGTGTCATAAGAAGCGCGAGGTTTACGTCAATATAGCGTAAGGTCTATCTCATGAGTATCGTGACGGCCCACCTCAATATAGCACGAGGTATACGCAATATAGCGCGAGGTTTACGTCAATATAGCGTAAGGTCTATCTCAATATACCGTGACGTCTACCTAATATAGAAAATGAGGTATACGGTATAGCGCGAGGTTTACGTCAATATAGCGTAAGGTCTATCTCAATATACCGTGACGTCTACCTCAATATAGCACGAGGTATACGCAATATAGCGCGAGGTTTACGTCAATATAGCGTAAGGTCTATCTCAATATACCGTGACGTCTACCTCAATATAGCACGAGGTATACGCAATATAGCGAGGTTTACGTCAATATAGCGTAAGGTCTATCTCAATATACCGTGACGTCTACCTCAATATAGCACGAGTGTATACGCAATATAGCGAGGTTTACGTCAATATAGCGTAAGGTCTATCTCAATATACCGTGACGTCTACCTCAATATAGCACGAGGTATACGCAATATAGCGCGAGGTTTACGTCAATATAGCGTAAGGTCTATCTCAATATAATACCGTGACGTCTACCTCAATATAGCACGAGGTATACGCAATATAGCGCGAGGGTTACGTCAATATAGCGTAAGGTCTATCTCAATATACCGTGACGTCTACCTCAATATAGCACGAGGTACACGCATTATAGCGCGAGGTTTACGTCAATATAGCGTAAGGTCTATCTCAACATACCGTGACGTCTACCTCAATATAGCACGAGGTATACGCAATATAGCGCGAGGTTTACGTCAATATAGCGTAAGGTCTATCTCAATATACCGTGACGTCTACCTCAATATAGTATGAGCTATACCGCAATATAGCGCGAGGTTTGCCTCAATATAGCGTAAGGTCTATCTCAATATACCGTGACGTCTACCTCAATATAGTATGAGCTATACCGCAATATAGCGCGAGGTTTGCCTCAATATAGCGGTCTATCTCAACATGCCGTGAAGTTTACCTCAATATAGCGTGAGGTCTATCTCAACATGCCGTGTTTCTACCTCAATATAGCGTGAGGTCTACCTCAATATACCGTGACGTCTACCGCAATATATCGTGAGGTGTACCTCAATATAGTGTGAGGTTTACCTCAGTATAGCGTGAGGTCTACCTCAGTATACCGTGAGGTCTATCTCAATATAGCGTGAGTGTACCTAATATACCGTGAGGTCTATTTCAATATGGCGTGAGGTCTATCTCAATATAGCGCGAGGTGTGCCTCAATATAGCGTGAAGTCTATCTCCCGTTTTGACTATAGCAGCTCTAATATAATATGGTACGTATATACATATTTATTTCAGCCTTATATTAATAGTTATATATCTATATACTATGCATATTTATCATCACTTTAGCATCCAACCACGATCACCTGAGTGTGTGCTCCTGTCGCTGGATGGTCACTTGAGGAGAGGGGAAGTGTCTAGGTAGACCTTCGCGCCTCACCTGGGTAGACGAGTGTTATGGTGCCCTCCTACGAGGAATGTACTCTTCCTCTTATTATTTATGTAAATACCTCCGTGACATCCCGAGAGCTGTTAACAAAGACTACCAGTCAGGAAATAAGCAGCGTAATAATACCTTCGGACTTATTTATTTCTAATTACTTATTAAAACTTCCTTTGAATATCTTGTTTTTTTATTATACTAATATACTGTTTTGAACCTAAACCCTGTGCTCCGTGTCTTACTTCCGGCACAAACCGCTCACTACAACGAAATATGTCAGATTTCGTCTACCGACTAGTTGGAGGAGGTTATCGTGATAATTTGCAATGAATTGTCTTCTGAGTCGTTCGTTACAAACAGTCTTGTACTGAAGGCCGACACGGAAAGAAAACTATAAGAACTTCTAAAAATGTGAAGAAAGTCGAAAGAAAGTACAACAATACATACAAGGAATTCGAGTTTATGGTCATCAGAAACGGACGAGCCCAAAATGCCAATTACAGGTTAGGGATACTAAAATCAAGCAAGTACAAAAATTTAAGTACTTGGGAATTATTCTAACGGAAGACGGAAAGTGCGACACTGAGATCCGAAGGCGTATTGGAATGTCCAAGGATACATTCCAGAAGCTGAGCAGAGTATTAAAGAAAACAATATTTCTCTAAAAACAAATAAGAGAGTACTCGATTGCTATGTCAAGTCAGTTCCTCAATATGACAGCGAATGCTGGACAATATTATCAACGATGAAGGAAAAGCATGAATCAAATGAAATGTGGTTCTGCAGAAGGATGCTGCGGATATCATGGATCGAGCATGTGAGCATTGATGAGGTTTTAGAAAGGATGGAAACGAAACGGAAATTAATACTGATCATCAGGAAAAGACAGCTGACGTTCTTGGGACATGTGATAAAGAAAGAGGGCTTGAAAAATCTGATACTCACAGGTCAGACAGGGAAAGATTGACAGGGGAAAGAAGCAGAAAGACATATTTGAATGCCCTCATTTGCTTCTATTTATCAATTAACTTTTTCTTTATTAATAAAATCTTCCCTATTATAATAAATCGGGCGTGTATAATGATAATATACACGCTAAAAAGTCTGCCTTTTTCTACCGAGCGCCCGTAGCTCAAAGGTAGAATCGCCGACTGACGCCAATTCGGTCGGGTTTGAATCCTAGGGTAAAAGTAATCGAAGTCTAACTGTACTGATGAGCTGTGATACAGCGAAACAGATCTGTCTGCGGATGACGATTTACGCTCTCACACCCTGATTGAGCACTCTGGAAGAATGGTAGACTTTAAAAAACTGTAGCTACTCTAGTAACTACGCATCGTTCATTCAGCAATAAATTAGAACACTCTCAGCTATTGGGCGTGTATAATGATAATATACACGCTAAAAAGTCTGCCTTCTTCTACCGAGCGCCCATAGCTCAGAGGTAGAATCGCCGACTGACGTCAATTCGGTCGAGTTTCAATCCTGGGTTAAAAAGCAATCGGAGTCTAACCGTACTGATGAGCTGTGATACAGCGAAACAGATCTGTCTGCGGATGACGATATATATAATTATTTAATTACTTAGTTTTTGGTCATAATAAAATTAGACCAGTAAACAGTTTTATTAAAAAGTCTTCCAAAAAATTCTATTGTAGAAATTTTGAATATTTTTTATTTGTAAACGAGTTATTACGCGACCTAGGTTTCTACCATGTGGTGTTATTAGGCGATTTGCAATAATTTAATTTCATAGGGATTTTTTAAGAATACTCACGTAACGGGGATTTTTTTTTTTTTTGAACGAACAATTTTCAAAATTAGAGCAAGTTATGGTTTCAGCCATGGTTGTATGACCCTAATTGGCATTTTATGGTATGGTTACACTTAGTCATAATTTCTGTTCTTTCATTCAATAGTTCATTTTTGTTTGGGAATAGCATAATCTCTAACTTTTCTTCCTGGAACAGTCTACATATTTTGCCACAGTTGGAAGTCTTGGTTGTTTTCATCCACGGTTGTATGAACCTAAGAGGTATTTTTAGTATGGTTACACTTAGTCATAATTTCTGTTCTTTCATTCAATAATTCATTTTTGTTTGGGAATAACATATTCACTAACTTTTCTTCCTGGCACAGTCTACATATTTTGCTTTTATTTTATTTTGTTGTAAGGTTTGACTGTTTTCACTATACTCCACGTTATGTTTGGGTCTTTTTCATATTTTAATTTCAATTTCCACACTTGGCTAGCCAATTTTGTACAATTCTTTAAGTTTTCTGTTTTAAATGTAGACCTGTGATTAAACCATCTGGTTTTAAATGTATATATAACTTCTAATTTTGAAAAATGCTCGTTCAAAAAAAATCCCCGTTACGTGAGCGTTCTTTAAAAAAAAGTGTAAAAATCAGTTGTCTGAAGACACCACATGGTAGAAACCTAGGTCTCGTAATAATTCGTTTAAAATGAAATATATATATCCTTGAGGAATTCACTCCCATATAGAAGGATTTATACTACATAGCATATCAACACGTTTTTCTTTGTTTATCTTGCTTTAATTCACTCTTTCATCTGAGAAAAAGATTGTTATGACATACAAATTCATCATTGTTTTTTATGTGTTGCCACTAAAATTTGCCTGTTTTGCTCAGTTTTTCAAAGAAAAGAAAACTTCCCATGCCCCATTTTAAAACAATTTTTAAGATGCAAAATGCAGACAAAAATCTTCATTCTAGAAAAAAAAAATGTATTGTTATTTCTATTTTTTATTGTTCAGATTGAGCAAGTGTAATATAAACTGATATTCCTAAAAAGATTAGGATTTTTCGGCCAGGAGAAACAATTGTAGATCTGTTGAGGAAAGAGAACCGCATGACAAACACGAGCTTCCGACGGCTTAAGAAGACAATTCTCTTTTCCGTCGACATTTTGTTCAACTGCGGATAGTGTCCTTTTTGGAAACTGATTGGTAATGAATTTTCAAAAAAATAAAAAATAAAAATAAAAATAAATAAATAAATAAATAAATAAAAGAATTCAGCTTATTTTAATTTATCGATTTTGTATTGTGACACTTTCCTTCTTTCTATTCCAGGGGCGGAAAGCAATTATTAAAAATCGCATCCGTTTTCAATTTGTTTTTAAACAAATATGAAAAGTAAATGTAATTCTGGATAAGAAATAACATTAAAATGTAAATAAACATTTACGCAGGCTTATAAGAATATATATATATAGGCATGTTACAAATATATATATATATATATATATATACATATTGTCATCCGCAGACAGATCTGTTTCGCTGTATCACAGGTCATCAGTACGGTTAGACACCGATTGCTCCTTAACCCAGGCTCGAAACCCGACCGAATTGGCGTCAGTCGGCGACTCTACCCCTGGGCCAGGGGGCGTTCAGTGGAAGAAGGCAGTCTTTTTAGCGCATATCATATTACGCACCCAATAGCTAGAGTGATCCAATTCATTTTACTGTATGAGCGATGCGTACACGCTAGAGTGGCTACTGTTTTTCAAAGTCTACCATTCTTCTAGAGTGCTCAATCAGGGTGTCAGAGCGTAAATATTGTCATCAGCATCAGTACGGTTAGACTCCGATTGCTCCCTAACCCGACCGAATTGGCGTCAGTCGGCGACTCTACCCCTGGGCCACGGGGCGTTCGGTGGAAATATAGTTGTAGCATACAAATATGTCTGTTAGCACGTGCGATACCCTGTCTTCATCAGCCCCGCCGACCAGGGGTGATGTCACGGTTTTGGTGGCTATGGCGGGATCGTCACCCCTGGCGGCACCAGCAGCGTTTGCCACCAAGCAGGGAATGAAGATAAACTTGTTGATTGTCCTCTTGTATATTCGCATAAAGAAGTAAATAAAACGATCGTTCCTCTTTGCAGTTTGTATCGGCAATGAAATTTCCTGAACGCGTTTGAACGTTATTAACGCGCACATGAAGGAAGACAAAAAAAAAACGTTATAGATGACCACACAAATATCTCAATTATATATATATATATATATATATATATATTTATTATTATTATTATTATTATTATTATTATTATTATTATTATTATTATTATTATTCGATAGAACATGTACAAACTACAAACTACTACAAAATTGTACATTTTGTTTTAACATTGAAAGAACTATGTCTCATCAGGTATTTCATGACACCATCATTATTAACTACCTGTTGAGACATTGTTTTTTAAATATCGAAACAAAATGTACAATTTTGTAGGAATTTGTAGTTTGTACATGTTCTATCGTAATAATAATAATAATAATAATAATAATAATAATAATAATAATAATATATATAATTGAGATATTTGCACATGTCTTAAAGTAATAATTAATATCACACCCTGATTGAGCAATCTGGAAGAATGGTAGACTTTGAAAACAGTAGCTACTCTCGCATGCGCGCATCGCTCATTCACTAATGAATTAGAGCACTCTGGCTATTGGGCGTGTATAATGACAATATACATGATAAAAATATCTGCCTTCTTCTACCGAACGCCTATAGCCCAGAGGTAGAATCGCCGACTGATATCAATTCGGTCGGGTTTCAATCCTGGATTAAAAGCAATCGGAGTCTAACCGTACTGATGTACTGTGATACAGCGAAGCCGATCTGTCTGCGTATGACTATATATATATATATATATATATATATTGGTTAGCCACATTCTCTTTAACCATGTATCGTTGAAAACGGCTGAAAATGAAATTTTTTTAAAAATTTCTATTTAATTTTTCCAGTATTCTTACAGAATTTTTTTTCTGTAGAAGATAAGGAACGTAAAAATGTTACGTAATTATTATTTTTCAAAGCACTTTCACCCACTTCACTATCCGCTGTCAAAGTGATATATATATATATATATATATATATATATATATAAGCAATTTTTTTTCGTTTTCGTCATCAGGCAATGTTAGATCATTGTTGCGAAAATGATTATAAAATCATTTTTACAAAAAGACAGAGAGGATAATCCAAAAGATATTATCTAATTAATATGAAATATCAATTAGATATTATTCTGTTGTGTAGTAGTTTTCGCACTGAAGGTTATAATCGTGCTCTGTCGGTTGCTAATCGACTTAACGTACCCAAAATGTTAGGAACTTGGTAATCTTCCACTGATAGCTGACTCCTTCGTATTCGGCTAACTGCCGACTAATATCAACTGCCTAGTAGTTCTACTGAACTCCGATAGAAGTCTAAAGAACTCCCATGAACTTTACAAATACTTTCTGTTAACCCTTATTAGGGAGAGTTCATTACCTGAGGAATTTTGCCATAACATATTCAGAACAAATATATTGAGAGGAATGTTGTGTTGAGTCTTCCTCTAAATGCTTATATATATATATATATATATATATATATATATTAATTTTGCTATTATGGTTTATAAAAGCATTATATCACTACACAAAAAATTTCATATTTCAGAACATAATTGTTCTTTTTCAGATGATAGTTAAAAATTAAGTTTTTAAAATCTCATTTGAAAAAGAACAATATTGTTCTGAAACATTATTATAGCAAATTTACATCATTGAAGACTACTTTCTATCTTTATAATAGTAAACGCATGAACAGTGGGTTTTAATCTATCTGTTCTTTCACTTCATTATATATATATATATATATATATAAATTCCTAAAATTCATTTTGAAATGTTTCAAAGTTATCAGAAAGTCACATAATATATACGCAATCACATATCGAATGAAATGTTATATATATATATATATATATATATATATATATATATATATATATATATTGTAATAATAAATAAATAAATAAATAAAATTGTTCACTGTGCTAATATTTATTAATATATGCAGAAATAGATGGAAATATTATCCGTTAAATTATACATACATATGTGT
Organism: Ascarosepion bandense; assembly: GCA_037127315.1. Classification (NCBI taxonomy): domain Eukaryota; kingdom Metazoa; phylum Mollusca; class Cephalopoda; order Sepiida; family Sepiidae; genus Ascarosepion; species Ascarosepion bandense. The sequence goes on along the minus strand of JBBBDQ010000618.1, from coordinate 1,007,585 downwards.
GTGTGTGTGTGTGTGTGTGTGTGTGTGTGTGTGTGTGTGTGTGTGTGTGTGTGTGTGTGTGTGTCTGTGTCTGTGTCTCTGTCTGTGTAGGTGTGTTTGTGTGCGTTCTATTTACGCACACAAGGACTATAAACTGATCGATATATTTGATGAGTGAATATATATATATATATATATATATATATATATATATATTCACTATATATATATATATATATATATATATATATATATATCAATACGCATGCATAATAAGTAGATTTTTAGGCTGTACGAATGTCATTTTATCTATAAATATAAACAAAAAATAACAACAGATTGGCCAAAGAAAGTCAATATTATGAATAATTAAGAAAAAAATCTCCTAAATGATTATTGTATAAAAAAGTATAAAGTAGCGAGTAAGGACGAAGAAAGATCTTTCTTCTTTCAAGAACAAAAACAATTTTTATTATCTTAAAACACAATTGAAGGCAGCAAACAATGAAAGGTTGACAGAGATTCGAGAGTAAAAAAAAAAATCAGTGAAAAAGAAATCGAAGCATATTTATGCGAACTAAAAAAGAAAAACAAAATGAAAGGAAGAAAAAAAGACGAAGGAAAACTGTAGGGAAAGACGAAGAATTCTTATTTTACAAATGGGTAAAAAAAGTAATATCGATAGAAAACCGTAACCAAGAAAAGTAAGCAAATGCCACGCAGAAGAGGAAATAGACACGTCGTGCTGTCAAAAGAACGTAAAGGTAAGAAAAGAACAAACAAATAATAATAATAAAAAAAGAATTTAAGAAGGAAATCAAAAACAAAAGCCAAAAACAATGCGGCAATCAGAGGTGGTTTCTCATTTGTAACAAGATGCAAATTTTATTTATGAACTTTGCTCTCTCATAAATATTTATGAGGCTAAAATTATTCAAGGGAAGCAATCCGAGTCATCGGTAAACAGAAGGTTGATGCAAATAAGACGACAATGTGTCATTTCAAAAGATTTTAACGATTTTTGCGAGCCAATTACTGACACTTTCTCTTCAAAAATTCCCATCTCCTGTGACGCTTTCCAGTTCACCCCCGCCCTCTTTCTCTCTCTCTCTCTCTCTCTCTCTTTCTCTCGCTCTCTCTCTCTCTGTACATATATATATATATATATATATATATATATATATATATGTGTGTGTGTGTGTGTGTGTGTGTGTGTGTGTGTGTGTGTGATAGGGATATAGTTTTAAGTTATGCTATATTTATGGGTTAAAGTGCTCAATATTAAGGATAGAGTGTATGCAAATATTAAACCGGGCACTGATGTCAAGACTCACCGGCAATAGTCCGTTACATTCTTAAACGCAATTTTTAAAGAACGATAAAACAAAACGGAAGCAGTAATAAAAATGAAAAATACAACGCTCAGTAATATCAGATATGAACACGGCCACAACACAACATGCTAACCGAACACGGCCACAATGTGCGATCCATGTTCGGTGTAGAAACCATTGCTATAACTCTAGATATATATATAAAACTGGATCCCACTCTTTTACAGTGAAACAAATAAAATGTAACCGCAATTTCTACTCTAACAGTTTTATTTCTTGCACTTCCCGCTTGTGGAATTCCCTTCCATATACTTGCTTGACCGACATCTACAATCACCAGGAATTTAAATGTAAGGCCAATAGACACATCTTATCACACTAACTCGCATCCATTCTCTCAAACACCCTTCCCATCTGCCCAACCCCCATTCTCGGTATCCTCATCCGTCTATCACACCCATCCGACATTTCCTTTAACTAACCACCCTTTCTCATCACCTTCCTCTATGTAAACCCCTGCGCAATAGTGGCAATGGAATGCCTTAATAGGGGTGAAATGATTATAAAAAAAATAAAACAAACCGTTAATTCTGTTAAAAAAACTAACATAAGTTATCCACGGGACTTGCTTATAGGATAGCCGAAAATGGACAGGTCAAAATGCCAAATACAGGGTGGGGGTGAACACGAGGATCAAGCAAGTACAAAAATTTAAATACCTAGAAAGTGTTCTAACCGAAGATGGAAAGTGCGACACAGAGATCCGAAGGCGAATTGGCATGGCAAAGGACGCGTTCCAGAAACTTCGTAAACTGAAACACAGGAAAATTTCACTAGAAACAAAAAAAAAGTGCTGGATTGCTATGTGATGTCGGTTCTTCTATACGGCAGGGAATGCTGGACAATATCATCGAAAATGAGGACAAAATTTGAAGCAGCGGAGATGTGGTTCTACAGAAGGATGCTGCGGATATCGTGGACTGAACATGGAAGCAACGATGAGGTGTTGGAAAGAATGGCAACAAAAAGGAAATTAATACTAAGCATCAGGAAGAAAGAACTGAAGTTCCTGGGACATCCAATGAGGAAGGAGGGCTTGGAGAACCTGATACTGACAGGCCAGATAGAAGGAAAAAGAGACAGAGGAAGGCAGCGGATAACATATTTGCAGGGCCTGATCAGGTGGATGACGGAACGGGGGTTGCGAAGTGTAACAGGAGCAAACATACTAAGAGCCACAAGGGATAGAGACGTGGAGAACCATGATCGTCTACGTCCTGAAGGGACAGGGCACAAAGTAGACGAATAAGATGTAGAATGCCGAAACTATTTTTATAATCGCACTACCTTACCAGTTCTCATTAGTAAAACTTTTATAAAACTAGCATTGCTGTCTAAATACACAATTATATATTCGATGAGTACAGTTAATTGTTTACCACTGTTGTAGCCTGGAATTGAACTCATAATTCTTTGAGGGAAATAACCAGAAGAGGCTCTACGCAAGGAATGGAGATCATATACCACAGTGATTGTAATGAAAGGTTCGGTTCGAAATTCCTAGCATCTAAAGAAGGTCGGAGCGTACAACGGCCAAAACGTCGTACAAATGGCGACAAAGATGAGGACAATAGTCTGAATAATGTAAATACTGTAAATACTGCCTCATCTCAGAAATATTGACAAATAGAATAATCTATTATTAAACGTCGTACAAATAGCAACAAAGATGAGGACAATAGTCTGAATAATGTAAATACCGTAAATACTACCTCATCTCAGAAATATTGACAAATAGAATAATCTATTATTAAACGTCGTACAAATGGCAAGAAAGATGAGGACAATAGTCTGAATAATGTAAATACTGTAAATACTACCTCATCTCAGAAATATAGACAAATAGAATAATCTATTATTAAACGTCGTACAACTGGCAACAAAGATGAGAACAATATTCTGAATAATGTAAATACTGTAAATACTGCCTCATCTCAGAAATACAGACAAATAGAATGATATATTATTAAACGTCGTACAACTGGCAACAAAGATGAGGACAATATTCTGAATAATGTACATACTGTAAATACTGCCTCATCTCAGAAATACAGACAAATAGAATGATCTGTTATTAAACGTCGTACAAATGGCAACAAAGATGAGGACAATAGTCTGAATAATGTAAATACTGTAAATACTACCTCATCTCAGTAATATAGACAAATAGAATGATCTATTATTAAACGTCGTACAAATGGCAACAAAAATGAGGACAATAGTCCGAATAATGTAAATACTGTAAATGCTACCTCATCTCAGTAATATAGACAAACAGAATGATCTATTATTAAACGTCGTACAAATGGCAACAAAAATGAGGACAATAGTCCGAATAATGTAAATACTGTAAATACTACCTCATCTCAGAAATATAGACAAACAGAATGATCTATTATTAAACGTCGTACAAATGGCAACAAAAATGAGGACAATAGTCCGAATAATGTAAATACTGTAAATACTACCCCATCTCAGTAATATAGACAAATAGAATGATCTATTATTAAACGTCGTACAAATGGCAACAAAGATGAGGACAATAGTCTGAATAATGTAAATACTGTAAATACTACCTCATCACAGAAATATAGACAAATAGAATGAACTGTTATGAAACGTCGTACAAATGGCAACAAAGATGAGGACGATAGTCCTAATAATATAAATACTGTAAATACTACCTCATCTCAGAAATATAGACAAATACTAGATGGTTTTGTAGGTATAAAAATTTAATTTCTGGTAAAACCTTGCTTGCCTAAACATGTAATCTTTCTTTTTCTTATCAGACAAACAGTGAACAAATTCATCACCGGAAAGGACAATAGAATCATTTTGTTGTTATACTTTTTTCTTGCGCCAGGCACACTCGCAATAACATTGTTAATCTTTTTAAAAATTCCAAAAGCAATAGTTTGTCGAGTATTTAGACAAGAGTTTTTGACGAGGGCAAATTTTGTAGAAAAGAACACAACACCCGCAACGAATCCACGGTTTCTCGCTGGATTCAAACGCTCCATTGAAGATGATCCATCCACATTTACAACAACGCTTGCACAGAAATGCAATGTTTTCCTTTGCCCTGTGTCCCGAGCTGTGAACAAGAACCTTGACATGATTAACTATGTTCGACTACGCCGCCACCTCTTAACAGCCAAATCAAAAGCAATCAGAGTTGAGAGATGCTCAAGGTTTCTCTCTTTCATCAAACACCAAATTTCAGGAAGGATTTTCGTGTTTGTTGACGAAAAAAATGTTTACTGTGGACGCTGATGTGAATCGTATAAATTCTCCGGTGATTGCATACGTCCCACCTGTTTTTGAGTCTAATAATCCTGCTTCTGTGATGGTCTTTGATGCCACGGAGAATAATGGAAGGTTCATGGATCCACACCTGATTGGGGCTGGTTTGAAGAACAAAACAAAGGACTCAGTATCTATATCATTCATAAAAGAGTCCTCAGTTGCGACGTTTCGGCCGTTGTATGCTCCGGCCTTCTTCAGTTGTGTTTGTTCTTAAAGACATATGACCCAGTGATTATAGATCTTGGTTAGTTCCTGACTTCACTCTTAGAGTTGTGAGTTCAATACCAGGCGACAGCACTGGTGAACAAGTAACTTGCAGGGTTAGACTGAGATAACTTGACTTCCAATCGAGGCTTTACGCAAGGGATGAGAATGATATACTCCTGTGATTGTAATAAAAGATTTGGTTCGAAATTCCTAGCCTCTGACGAAGGCCGGAGCGTACAACGGCCGAAACGTCGTACAAATGGCAACCAAGATGAGGACAATAGTCCGAATAATGTAAATATTGTAAATACTACCTCATCTCAGAAATATAGCCAAATACAAAACAAAGGACTACCTGAAAATATTGAATTTCTCTGTCACTTGGATAGAGCAGAAGTTTGGGCCTGACAATGTGGTACTTATCCAGGACTGTGCACCATGCCATGGCTCAAAAGCAACACGGGTGTCTTTGCTGAAAACGTACGATTTTTGTGAGATCCGAAAAGCAAGAACGAATGCTTTTCACCACACTCGGCTCTCAACATTTTGAAGATCTGCATCGTGCATCCGACACAACATCAAAGTCACGGAAGATATGGCAGCTTCATGAAAGTTTCGTGCGCGCGTTGAGGCATTAATTGCCCAATGCAAACGGCCATATTCAGTGATAAATGTTTTTTGTACCAATAAATATTGCTTTCAAATTGTATCCTTGTACTACAATTATTTTAATATTTATAAACTGTTTTATGAATCTCTAACAAATATCTGAGTTTATCTTCAAGACCCTGCATATTATTCTCTGCTTTTATTTCCTAACTAAAATATACTAAAATAAATCCAACGAAATCTTATCTACTATGCAGACAACACATTGTTCTTGATAATGACGAAGATAGTCATAAGTACATGAACAAATCAACCTCAAGTGGAATAAATATATAGAATCCATAGCTAAATTCACTGAAAAGAAGGTCGGTTCTCTGTGCAAGGCCAGTAAGTGTTTCCCGTCTGAAACAATCCTACACATATACAAATCTACCATCCGCCTGTGCATTGAATATTGCAGCCACGTCTGGTCCGGTGCTCCCTCTATCCACATAGGTGTCCTTGACAAAATCCAACGGAGAATCTGTAATGTGATCGATCCCGACTTGGCAGCTCGGATACAGTCGCTCTCTCATCGACGCAGTGTGGCTTCCCTGTGTCTCTTCTACAAATACTTTCACGGCTTCTGCTCCGATGAACTTGGCTCACTGGTGCTCCCTATATATGAATTTCCTCGATCAAGTTTAGAAACTAGATCCCACCCTTTTACTGTGAAAACGATAAATTGTAAACGCAAATTCTACTCCATCAGCGTCTTTACTCGCACTTCACTCCTGTTGAGTTCCCTTTCATTTACTTGCTTTCCCGACAGCTACAATCTCCAAGAATTCAAATGTAAAGTTAATTGTCATCTCCTATTTCACTAACCTGCATCTTCTCTCTCATGCTCCTTTCTTCATCCACTCTATTCTCATCAGTATTCTTATCCTTCTCTTAACCACTTCCTGGCACCCCTATAACCTGTCACTCTTTCTCATAACTTTTCGATGTAACTCAATACACCCCATTGGCAGTAAACTGCCTTGCTTGGGGCGATATGATTATATATATATATATATATATTTACTAACGTTGCTCGGGTGTAATGAAAGCTTTCAAACTAATCACTGGACCTGGAGCTCAGACTCGGCCGGAAGAATATTTGTGTGAAGTTTGGTGAGAATCGAATAAAAATTGTGGATTTGTATATAGGACATACAAACAGATAAACAGACACACACACAAAGATCTTGCTATATATATATATATATATATATATAGAGAGAGAGAGAGAGAGAGAGAGAATCGATTTTCTGCACTATTATGAGAACTGAAAGCTTGAAACTTCTGAATATCGTATCTTATGTCTTTGTCTATGAGTGCATCAAATTTGATTAAATTCGGACCACTCCTTCTATAACCCGATTTTTTCGATTATCGATTTTCGATATTCGTCGGAGGTACCTCGACACAAAACCTAGCTAAGAACACTCACAGACGCTTATAATACAACTGTGTAAATTTTCAAGAAAATCGGTTCAGCCGTTTCGGAGTCCGTAGGTAACGGGAATACACACACACACACACACGCACACACAGAGACACAAACAAAGTTCCATTTATAAATAAGTTTATATATATATATATAGGTGCTTACGTATTATCGGGAGGACCTTTAAAAAAACGACTCAAAAATTAAAGTAAATTATTTATTGAAACGGTTAAAACAATAAAATGGAATTACATTTGTAATTCCGGAGGCCAGAACGTCGCAATTGCTTCCAAAAGTGACTCAAAGACATCAGTACAGGCAACATGCTTCCGCCACATGAATTCGGCCAAATACGACTCCAAATGGTGACGTGCAGTGCCACAGTGCTTCTTGTTTCGCCACTTTGTCGATCCCCATAGGCGTTCCACTGTCTGCGTATGAGCCCCGGTGTTCGAATCCACAAAGTTGTACTTGTGGTTGACGTTGAGGTGATGAAAGCCTGATTTTTCCAGTTCCTTGGTGTTATAAGCGGGGAAAAAAAAGAAAAAGTAAAAATCAAAGGTCCTCCCGATAATACGTAAGGACCTATATATATATAATGAACGGTTGATAACTTTTACCTATTAAAGTAAACATCTTAATTTGGATTTACTCTGTACCTTATCATGAATACTACGATTGAACCTTTCTGCAACTAGATCCCACCCTTTTAATAAATTATAAACGCAAATTTTAGCGTAGTAGCTTCTTTTCATTCACGTCCTGCCTGTGGAATTCCCTTCCGCTTCCTGGCTTCCCGACAGCCACAATCTTCTTGAATTCAAATGTTAAGTCAATCGTCATCTTCTGTCTCACTAACTAGCATCCTCTTTCTCATGCTCCTTTCTCCGTTCACCCCACTCTTATCAATATTTTCACCCTCCTCATAGCCTCTTCCTGACACCCACTGCAACCTGTCACTCTTTCTTTCCACCCATGTCTATTGAACAGGTTCAGAGGCTCATCCCTTGTTCCCAGTTTAGGATGTGGTTTCCGGCTTTCTCTTTTCCAATCTTTTCACTCTTACGTAGCCCCCTGCACATCAGTGGCGTTACTGCCTTGCTCGGGGTGATACGTTTAAAAAAAAAAAAATATTCCTCCTATCTAACCCCCGGCATAACAATGGTAGTAAAATGCCTTGCTTTGAGGCCACACGATTATTAAAAATAAAAAAGAAAATAAATAAATAAAAAACATAAAAATAAATATATAAATAAAACTGAACAAACACGAATTTCGGACAGCTTTTCACTAATTTCAATGCTGCCATCTTATCCACAAATTAGAGAATTACAATATAAAACAAAACGGACAATCCTGGTCGGTAAGAATTTATTCACCACGATTTACTACCTAAAAATTAGTATATTATTCTCTGCTTGTATTTCCTAAACCTTATCCTCAACACGGAAAATATTCTTTAGTTATTTCACAGCATTTGATTATTGACTTGAATATTTATCTTTCAAAGTTATAGATAAGATTAAGTTTTCAAAAATATTTGCGGTTGGTTGAATTTTGTTTACTTTTCTGGGAATATTCAAGTTTAGGTTGTGTCTTCCAAATGTTCAATTTAGAGACGAGTGTGCCTTTTTCAATTTGATTATTAGAGCAAGCGGTCGTCAGACCTTGAAATACATCTAAGTTTGTCTTCCAATGGACTAAATTTAGGTTTGAAAATAGTACAACAATGTCAGAGTTCTTCTTCTTCTTCTATGTGCCCTGTCCCTTCAGGACGTAGGCGATCATGGATCTCCACGTCTCCCTATCCCTTGTGGCTCTTAGTATGTTTGCTCCTGTTGCTCCTGGCAACCCCCGTTCCGTCATCCACCTGATCAGGCCCTGCAAATATGTTATCCGCTGCCTTCCTCTGTCTCTCCTTCCTTCTATCTGACCAGTCAGTATCAGGTTCTCCAGGCTTTCCTTCCTCATTGCATGTCCCAGGAACTTCAGTTGTCTCTTCCTGATGCTCAGCATCAATTTCCTTTTTGTTGCCATTCTTTCTAACACTTCGTCGTTGCTTGTATGCTCAGTCCACGATATCCGTAGCATCCTTCTGTAGAACCACATTTCGGCCGCTTCCAGTTTTGTCCTCATTTTCGATGATATTGTCCAGCATTCACAGCCGTACTGAAGAACTGACATCACGTAGCAGTCTAGCACTCTTTTCTTCGTTTCTATTGAGATCTTCCTGTGTGTTAGTATTTTGCTCATCTTCTGGAACGCGTCCTTTGCCATGCCAATTCGCCTTCGGATCTCCGTGTCGCACTTTCCATCTCCTGTTAGAACACTTCCTAGGTACTTAAATTCTTGGACTTGTTTGATTCTGTTATCCCCCACCTGTATTTGGCATTTTGGGTTGTATCTTTTGCTGATGACATTGAGAAAAAAAAAAGCGTGCGCACATCCGACATTTTCTCTTTCTATCGTTTTCGCTATTTATTTCGCCACAATATATATATATATATATATATATATATATATATATATATATGTACGTCTATTGAACAGGTGAAGAGGCTTGTTTCCTGTTTGGGATGCGGTTTCCGGTTTTCTCTTTTCCAGTCTTTTCACTCCTATGCAGCACCCTGCACATCAGTGGCGTTACCGCCTTGCTCGGGGTGATATGATTATATATATATATATATATATATATATATATATGTATATATCGCTCATTCAGTGAAATGAATTAGAACGCGCTAGCTATTGGGCGCGTATAATGATATGTGCTAAAAAGTCAGCCTATTTCCACCGAACGCCCATAGCCCAAGGGTAGAGTCGCCTACTGACGCCATTTCGGTCGGGTTTCAATCCTGGGTAAAAAAGCAATCCTAGTCTAACCGTACTGATGAGCTGTGATACAGCGAAACAGATATGTCTGCGGATGACAATATATATATATATATATATATATATATATATATATACTAGGTGTGATTGGTAAATTGTCGCAATTATTTCAAAATAAAATGCTGTTATACTAAATATTACATTTATTTTGTAACAAGTATTTTTTCTTGTTAAAGCATTTGTTGAGTAAATACAAAAAATTACTTGTTTATTTTCTGTCAGTATGAGTCATAAAAGAGAAAATAGCTCTTGTCCTAATACTTTTACACAGTACTATATATATACGCTCTCACGTCCTGATTGAGCACTCTGGAAAAATAGTAGACTTTGATAAACAGTAGCTACTCTGGCATGTACGCCTACTGACGCCATTTCGGTCGGGTTTCAATCCTGGGTAAAAAAGCAATTGGAGTCTAACCGTATTGATGAGCTGTGATACGGCGAAACAGATATGTCTGCGGATGGCTATATATATATATATATATATATATATAAGAATAAAAACAAAATGAAGTAAAAATACGCAGCTCGTAGCATTTACTTTTTGAAAGTGATTTATTCAAAGTGAAGCAATATATTATGTTTGTTATTGTAAGTAATTATAATAAAAACATTTTACATCGCTACACAAAAGCTTTCATATTTCAGAACTATGAATTGTACTTCGTAACTAGTGATAAAAATGATTTTTATAGAAATTTAAAAACAATTCAACTTTTTTCTAACAGTTAAATGAGGGTGCGTAAGATAAGAATGCACATTTTTTTCAATTTGAATAATAGAGCATATATATATATATATATTATCGATTTTCTGCACTATTGTAAGAACTGCAACCTCGAAACTTCTGATAATCGTTTCTTATGTCTTTGTCTATGCGAGTATTAAATTTGATTAAAATCGGACCACTCCTAAAAACCGATTTTTTCGATTATCGATTTTCGATGCTTATCAGGGGTATCTTGACACAAAACCTAGCTAAGAACCCTCGCAGTACCACTGTGTAAATTTTCAAGAAAATCGGTTCAACCGTTTCGGAGTCTATAGGTAACGGACACACACACAGACACACAAACACGTAATGTAAGAATTAAAATGATGACAAGCGTAAACGCCGGTTTATCACGGCATTTTAAAGTAACTTTCCAACATCCACAGTCTGACTCCTTATTTTTCTCTTTAGCGGAGATATGATTTTAATTGGTTAATTTAGACATAACCCCAAATCATCAAGGGGGGAAATCATTTCGCAACCTTCCTGCATTTGGTGGATTATTGACTTGAATATTTATCTTTCAAAGTAAAAGAGAAGATATTGTTTTTCAAAAATGTTTGCGGCTAATTGAATTTTGTTTACCCTTCTTGCAATATTTAAGTTCAGGTAGTGTCTTCCAAATGTTAAATTTAGAGTTGAGTGTGGCTTTTTCAATTTGAATGCTAGAGGAAGCGGTCGTCCGACCTTGAAATACAACAGATTTTGTTTTCAAACGGACTAAATTTAGGTCTGAAAATAGTACAACAATGTTAGAGTCTCATAGAGAAAAAAAAAAGTGTGTGGACATCCGACATTTTTCTTTCCATCCTTTTAGCTATATATTTCGCCCTTATATATATATATATATATATATATATATATATATATATATATTGGAGTAGATAGACTAAACTATCGTCCAGTTCATACTCCACCCACGTCTAATGAACAGGTGAAGAGGCTCATCCCTTGTTCCTTGTCTACGATGTGGTTTCCGGCTTTCTCTTTTCCAATCTTTTCACTCTTACGTAGCCCCCTGCACATCAGTGGCGTTACCGCCTTGCTCGGGGGTGATATGATTAAATATATATATATATATATGTGTGTGTGTGTGTGTGTGTGTGTGTGTGTGTGTGTGTGTGTATACGTTTAAAACCAAATGGAGTAAAAATAGAATTTACTTTTATAAAGTTTTCTCTACAAAGTAAAGCCATATATTATTGTAATATTTTTATTTCACGTGATTATAATGAAAGCGTTTTACATCGCTACACAAAAATTTTCCATGTTTCAGTTCTATGAATTGTACTTCGTCAGGCGATGGTTGGTAACTAGTGATAAAAATGATTTTTATGAAAATTTAAAAACAATTCCTTAACTTTTTTCTAACAGTTAAATGAGGGCGTGTAAGGTAAGAAAATGATAACAAGCGTAAGCACCGGTTTATTGTGACATGTTAAAATAACTTTCCCTCATCCAGAATCTGACAGCTTATTTTCTTATTTAGAGTAGATATGATTTTAATTGGTTAATTTAGAGATATCCATTATCATCAAGTGGGAATTTTTTTTTCGCAACCTCAAAGCATTTGGGTGATTATAGGCTTGAATATTTATTTTTCAAAGTTTATAGGGAAGTTTCAGTTTTCAAAAAAGTAAAGCAATTATTGTAATATTTTTATTTTAAGTGATTCTAATAAAAACGTTTTACATGGCTACCACAAAATTTTTCCATGTTTCATTTCTATGAATTGTGCTTCGTCAGGCGATGGTTGGCAACTACTGATAAAAATGATTTTTATGAAAATTTTAAAAAATTCGTTAACTTTTTCCAACAGTTAAATGAAGGTGCGTAAGTTAAGAATGCACATTTTTTTCAATTTGAATAATAGAGCAAGGGGTCGTCCGATCTTGAAATACATCTAAATTTGTCTTTCAACGGACTAAAATATAGTTTGAAATCAGAACAGCAATGTCAAAGAGAGAGAGAGAGAGAGAGAATAAACAATGTGGAGAAGTCTGTCACGTAACTGAGCAGAGTCATGCCGTCTTCGAAGCTTCCTGAGACCATTATGTGATGTCTTCACTCTTCACAGTCGCATCCCCACCGACGCAGTGTGGCTCCCCTGGGTCTCGTCTACAAATACTTTCACGGCTTCTGTTCCGATGAACTTAGCTCACTGGTACCCCCTATATACGAATTTCCTCGATCCACAAGATTAGAACTAGATCCCACCCTTTTTACTGTGAAACCGATAAATTGTAAACGCAAATTCTACTCCATCAACTTCTTTTCTCGCACTTCCCTCCTGTGGAACTCCCTTCGACATACTTGCTTTCCTGACAGTTACAATTTCCAAGAAATTAAATGTAAAGTCAATAGTCATCTCCTGTCTCACTAATGGCGGGAGGGAGGGGGGCAAGTTGCATTCTGTGGGTAGAGGGGCCGCAAAGCGCATTCGGCGAGTGGGGGAGGGGTACGCGCTGTTGATAAGTATAGCACAGGTAACAAAAATCCCCTGAAGAGTGAAGACATCACAATAATGCATTCATAAAACCTCGAAGCCGACATGACCCTGCCCAGTTAAGTAAGAAACTTCTCCATACTAAATTCATTAATGCTTTATCTCGATATTGAGCACTTTATAACAAAGAACCTGCTTGCTTAAAATGCCTTTCTACCTGTAAACTATTGAAAATCAGCAACCTTGGCATTAAGCGTGATCATAATTTAACACCATATATATAATATAGTCATCCGCAGACATATCTGTTTCGCTGTATTACAGCTCATCAGTACGGTAGCTTCCTAACCCAAGATTGAAACCCGACCGCATTGGCGTCAGTCGGCGATTCTACCCCTGCGTCAAGTAGAAGAAGGCAGGCTTTTTAGCGCGTATAAACACGCCCAATAGCTAGAGTGCTCCAAGTCATCATCGAATGAGTGGTGCGTAAAATGCCGGAGTAGCTACTGTTTACAAAGTCTACCACTCTTCCAGAGTGCTCAATCAGGGTGTGAGAGCGTAAATACTATATATATATATATGGCACCTTGATGTGGTGTAATGGTTAGCAAGCATGTTTTGCTAGAACCTATAGTGAGGTAGAACTGAATAGTGAGGTCGAACCTTACTGGGTACCCCATACTTTCGGTCTTGTGCCGCATCAATGCGGCGCTACCGGCCATAATTATTATGCTACCCCAGTGTTTTGGATATCGGCTCGGAACGAGAAATCGGGGAGCCGAGTTCGAATTCCAGCCGAATTCATTGCATTCACTTATGCGAAAATACCCTTGGGAAAGGTATTAATCCGTCTATTCCTCCCAGTTATAGGTTAAATAACAAGACAGATTGGGTTCTATAGCCTGGACTGGCAACCAGTCTACCGCAGAAAGCAATGGCAAACTACTGCGGGATAATCTTCTGCCCAGTCAGTCATGCCTCTTTCAAGACATGATCGCCCAAGCGTGTATCACGTATGGCACTTAACTGACTGACTGAATATAATACTTGCAAACATGATTAAAGCTTCTACTGGGCATAAACTGGTGAACCGGTTCTTCATTGTTATGGAGTAATAAACTGATCCCCCACTAATTACGACTTAATAATATAATACATCCCTTCCCCCTCTAGCTATGAGTCAAATAACTGGACAGATTGGGTTCTATAGCCTGGGTTGGAAACCAGTCTACCGCAGAAAGCAATGGCAACCTACTGCGGGATAATCTTCTGCCCAGTCAGTCATGTCTCTTTCGAGACATGATCGCCGAAAGCGTGTATCACGTATAGAACTTAACTGACTGATTGAATATAATAGTTGGAATAATGATTAAGGCTTCTGCTGGTCATAAAGTGGGGGATTAGTTTATTACTTCATAACAATAGGAAACCGATCCCCCACTAATTACTAGCTAGAGGGGAAAGAAATGTATTATATTATTATATATAATACATTTCTTTCCCCTCTAGCTATGAGTCAAATAACAGGACAGATTGGGTTCTATAGCCTTGACTGGCAACGAGTCCACCGTAAAAAGCAATGGCAACCTACTGCGGGACAATATTCTGCCCATTCAGTCATGTCTCTTTCGGGACATGATCGCCCAAAGCGTGTATCAAGTATGGCACTTAACTGGGTATTTTAGCAGTAATAAAAAAATGTGGAGTGTCAGGTTCTGGTAGTATTTTATTGATGGGTCTCATATTCTAAATTTTTCATAAGCTTTTTGTTTCATTTCTGTTTCTCGTTAAGTGCGCCATTTTTTCCATTGTTTTGCGATCAATTATTTTAATCTATATTCATATTTACTTATACTAGCAGTATAGCCCGGCGTTGCTCGGGTGTAATGAAAGCTTTAAAACTAATCCATGGTCCTGGAGCTCAGACTCTTTGGACTTTGACACGAAAGACTAAAAAGCAATAGTTGCTTCCAGTTAAAGCGAAACCGTAGACTGAAAGAAAAATGAATGGATGTAAGTCAAATTTTGATTTCCTGTTATCGATATCAAATAAGCTTTTTCGTCGTAAATTGAATTTTGAAGGCTAAATAAGTCCTCTGAGTAAATTGTATCATGGCTGAGACTAAGAACTACAATTATACTTACCTAGAGCCAAACCCGAAGCAAAAACTAAAATAAAATGGCTGAAAAAAATACAGACATACAGCAAGATAAACAGACACACACACAAACATCTTGCCTTATATATATATATATATATATATATATATTATCGATTTTCTGCACTATTGTAAGAACTGCAACCTTGAAACTTCTGAATATCGTTTCTTATGTCTTTGTCTATGCGAGTATTAAATTTGATTAAAATCGGACCACTCCTTCTAAAACCTGATTTTTTCGATTATCGATTTTCGATGCTTATCGGGGGTATCTTGACACAAAACCTAGCTAAGAACACTCGCAGTACCACTGTGTAAATTTTCAAGAAAATCGGTTCAGCCGTTTCGGAGTCTATAGGTAACGGACACACACGCACAAACACACACACACACAAACACACACACACACACAAACACACACAGACAAAGTTCCATTTATAAATAAGTTTAAATTTCTCTCTATCTATTCTCTCTAATTTTTCTTCCTAATTTTCATTCGAATTTTTTGTCCGTTTCTTTCCCAGCATTCTTTTCTTTCCTTTATTTCTCTCTTCTTTTATCATAATTTACTTTTCCCTCTTGTTCTCCTGTTTATCTTCATGTCCCCAAAACAAATATTTTTTTCATTCGACATTCATTAAAACAGCAAAGAGAGTTCAACATATGGCTATCGCCAGGGAAAAATATTCGGCTTTTGAAACGGTAGCGAAACACACATGAAATAACATTACAGCTTAATTCAAATCAAAGAATATATAATAAACTTAATAAGCTAATATCTGTGAATCACTGAAACATGAAAATTAAAGCCATGTGTAAAATATTAACGTAAACCCGTTATTCTTTAGAAAGTGTTTACTTTAGCACTGATTCATATTTTCTGAGAAATCATGGGGTGTACTTTAACGTAGGAGTTTCTCTGACTAATGTCACTCTAAGGGGTGAATGAAATTATAAGTCGAGTGGCTAACGGACCGTATGAAAGTTGGCATCGAGAAGCATTTGTCCAAATTATTCAGAAGTTATTTAAGAGAATAAAAACATGATTGTATAAAAACGAGACTGTATTTAAGTTTCAATCAGACAAACGTATTTCAGATAAAAGCACGGAGTTACGAGCGAAAGGGTAAAAAGAATAGTACGTGGGTAAAAATAGTACGGGGGTAAATAATAAAAGCACTGTAGTGTAATTAAAAGTAAGGGGTAAACATATAAATACAGGCTAAAAATAAAAGTAGAGAAAAAAAAATAAAAGCACCAAGGTAAAAACAAAAAATAAATAAATAAATAAATAAAAAATGAAAAAATAAAAGTACTTGTTAAAAAAAAAAAACCGGTGTAAAAATAAAAACACCGGGGCAAAAAAAAAACAAAAATAAAAAAATAAAAAAATAAAAGCAAGAAGGAGACATAAATGTACGGTAGAAAAATGAAAACACCGGGGTAAAAATAAATAAAAAAATAAAAAAATAAAAGTTAGGGGTAAAAATAAATGTACGGGTGAAAAATAAAAGCACTGAAGTTAAAATTTGATGAAGGAAGCATTCCAGAAGTTGAGTAAAGTGTTAAGAAGTAGGACAATTTCGCTAGAAACAAGGAAGAGAGTACTGGATTGCTACGTGCTGTCCGTCCTTCAATATGGCAGTGAATGCTGGACGATATCATCAAAGATGAAGGAAAAACTTGAAGCATCTGAAATGTGGTTCTACAAAAGGATGCTGCGAATATCATGGATCGAGCATGTGAGCGATGACGAGGTTTTGGAAATGATGGAGACGAAAGGGAATTAATAGTGAGCATCAGAAAGAGACAGCTGAAGTTCCTGAGACATGCAATGAGAAAAGAGGGCTTGGAGAACCTGATACTAACAGGGCCAGATAGAGAGAAAATGAGACAGAGGAAAGCAGCGGATAACATATTTGAAGGACCTAATCAGGTGGATGATGGAACGAGGGTTGCATGGTGTAACAGGAGAAAGCGTTCTAAGAGACACCAAGGATAGGGAGACATGGAAAGCCATGATCGCCTACGTCTTGAAAGAATAGAGCACATAAACGAAGAATATATATGCCTACAATTTATAAGAAATTATAATGTGGATAGCAGATAGGATGTAAGTTTTTATGATCTTGCGACTAGACTTTATCCTTTGGATTTCTTAGAGAAACAGAGTAGTGAGGTGTAAGGGGTGGAGAGGGATGGGACTCAACTTACCGCTTATTTGTACAACTATAGAATATCTTTGTATTTAAGCACAGTTTTTACAATTAATCTAATTTTGTAAATTTAATCTTAATTTTGGATTTAAGAAATCGATTTTTTCTATTCAATTTTAAAATTTTAAATTAAATCACATGTTTGTGGTGTGTAATAGGTAAGATTTAATGTAAGAAATAAAATTTAATGTTAGTATTTAAGGTAACAGTTAAGTAGGTAATGGATACCTAATAGGTAAAATTTAATGTGTGTATTTAAGCAGAGTTTTTATAATTAATCTAATTGTGTATATTTAACCTACCAACACCAACATTCCACACACAACTCACGAAATATAGGAAAAGAAGCTTTCAATTCCTGTCCACACCACCTGATGAGACATTTTAGTTTCAATGTCGAAACAAATGTACGATTTGTAGTGGATATATAAAACATTTGTACATGTTCTAAAATATAATATATATATATATATATATATATATATATATATATATATATATAACATTAGATATATATATAACATTATATATATATATATAACATAATATATATATGTATATATATAACATTATATATATATAACATTATATATATAAATAACATTATATATAGATATATATATATTGTTATATATATATATAACATTATATATATAACATTATATACATATAACATTATATATATATAGCATTATATATGTATATATATAACATTATATATATAATGTTATATATATATATAACATTATATATATATCATTATATATATAACATTATATATATAGCATTATATATATGTATAACATTATATATATAATGTTATATATATATATATATATAATGTTATATATATAACATTATATATATATATAACATTATATAATGTTATATATATATATAACATAATATATATATATATAACATTATATATATAACATTATAGAACGTTATATATATATATATATAACATTATATATATATATATATAACATTATAGAATGTTTTATATATATATATATATATATATATATTATATATATATATATATATATATATATATACATTATATATGTATATATATATAACATAACAAAAAGAAACAGTCCATAAGAAAAAATAAAGAAAAAATTCCTGACAGGAAAAGAACAGATCATTACAAAACATTGAAACATAAAAACATTCAAAGCAGCCACAAAATGTGGATGACTAATATATATATATATATATATATATCGGTCCTCTCAGACCGGAGCAAAAGTTTTGGACATACAATGTAGCTAGCGAACAAAAGTATAAAACTACAAACTAATGCAAACAAAACAAAAAAAAAATGCAGGGTCTTCTCGAAAAATATACATAATTTTAAATGTGAATATCTGAGTATCTACATGTCACAGGCAAACGAAATTAAATATCATTGATATTGAACAAAAACGATTTCTTTATTAAAATTCGAACAAGATGCAAAAGAGACAGAAATCAAGGCCAAGACATGGAACGGAATACCTAAAACTGCACAATGAAATAAGGAACAAACGCAGACAGGCTAAAGAAGAATGGCTCAACGAATAATCTGCAGAGATGAGTATCACAGATAATATATATATATATATATATATATATATATATATATATATATTATGCTCTCATTATGATTGAACTCTCTGGAGAAGAACATTTTGAAAACAGGACTCTTCAGAAATGAATCGAGTTCTCTTGGTGACTGGCGTGTGTATACACTGCTTATATACAACACGTTAAAATTTCCCTTCTCTGATTCCATGCGTCGAAGGCTTAGGGAGTAGCGACTCCGACTGACACCAAATCGGTAGTGTTTCGATCCCGGCCAGAAGCAAGTGGATGTGTCTATCCACACTGATGAGCTGTGATACAGCGAAACAGGCTTGTATGTGAATGACTAACACATATATATATATATATATATATATATATATATATATATATAGTTGTTACAATGGTTTATGAATTCATAGTATCACTACACAAACATTTTCGCGTTTCGAAAAAAATAATGTTGTTTAATTTTACTCTGATCAGAAATGTGACATGTAAGTCTACGAGAGAGTTGGAGAATTTTTGTCATTGTTTTGACTTGAAATTAAAGCCAAAATACGATGTTTAGAACAGCTCATGATTAAACATAATAGACATTCATTGTCTCTTATATTTAACAGTATACTGATGAGCTGTGATACAGCGAAACAGATCTGTCTGCGGATGACAATATATATATATATATATATATATATATATATATATATATATATATTATAAGAGAACAAACAGGGCAAAGACATGTCCATCAAGAATATTCATAAAATCCAAGGGCGGAACGCTCATAGTAGAGAAATAAAAACACTTCAGTGACGGAACGACTAAACCGGAGATCTCTTCCTTTTTTTTTTTAATCATTTCACCCCGAGCAAGGCGGAAACGCCACTGATGTGCAGGGGGCTACATAAATGTAAAAAGATTAATTAGAAAAGAGTGAGGAGTACAAGCTAGTTAGAAAGGAACAATAGAAAGCTGAGAAAGCAGGTGCGATGACAGATACATAGGTGGAGAGAAAGGGAAGGTTATACAGGGGTGGGGAGAGAGCTAGAGTCCAGTGGTTAGTAGATGAGTATTGCCTTCGCATTTAAATTTCTGGAGGTTGTAGCCGTCAGGAAAGCAAGAATACGGGAGTGAGTTCCACAGGCGGGAAGTGCGAGAGAAGAAGCTGCAGGAGTAGAATTGTCGTCTGCATTTGGCTAACCTGACTGTGAATGGGTGGGACCCAGATGCCAGTCTGGTTGCACGAGTAAACACCTGTTGAGGAGGTATCAGTGACTTAAGTTCGTCTGAGCAGAAGCCATGAAAGTATTTATATAACAGACAAAGGGAGTCCACATTTCGACGATGGGGAAGTGGCTGCAGTCGAGCCGCCAGATCAGTACATATCACATTACAGACTCTCCTTTGGAGCCTGTCAAGAACACTGAGGAGAACGGCAGGGGCACCTGACCATAAATGGCAGCAGTAAAAGAACAAAAGGAAATAATCAGACATACCGACAAGCCTGAAATAGTAAAAACCAAAGTGCAAGCTGAAACAGTGCTGATAGCAAACACGGAAAGAAAATTACAAACCTGCTACAGGATATAAAGCAGGAAAAAGCAGGAAAAAGAGTAGAAAGGACAAAAACATAAACTTCAAGAAAACAAAATGCATGGTCATCAGCCCCAAAAGGAGCCCCAAATGCCAGTTGAAGATCGCGGATACTAAAATCAAGCAGGTAGAGAAATTTAAATACCTGGAAAGTGTTCTTAGAGAGGACGGAACGTGCGACACTGAGATCGAAAGTCGCATTGGGATGGCCAAAGAAGTTTTCCAAAAGCTAAGCAGTGTATTAAGAAAAAATAGTACTGAACTATTACATGGTATCTGTCCTTTTTTATCACAGTATATGGTATTAAAGAATCTTCTCAAAAAAAAAAAAGAAGAGACTTGAAGAAACAGAAATATTGATCTACAGAAGGATGCTGAGAATACCGAACATGTGAACAACGACAAGATTTTGGATAGAACTGAAAACAAAAAAAAAACTTATACTTGACACCAGGAAGAGAAAATTTAAATTTCTTGGACACGTCATGAGGAAGGAAGGCTCGAAAAATCTGATACTCACATGATAGAGGAAAAGAAGCACAGGGGAAAACAATGTCTGACATATTTAACGGATTTGAGCAAATAGCTAAAAGAACAGTTGTCGGAAGAAATACTTTTTAAAAATTAGAAATGAGGAAGATGTGGAGGGCTACAATCACCTACGACCCGTAGTGACACGACACTTAAAGTAAAATATTATCAAAGATTGAGTTTACAAATTTCTATGGTGCATGAGCAAGCGTTGGTGAATTAATTTTTTGCTTTATTGATCTGGCCACTTTTGCCTTTTTAGGTTTTGCTTATGAATAATTGTCATGTGTCTAACCTGCTAGTCGTATAAAAATTGGAATAATCAATAACATTGCTTTGTTGTTTTGTCTATGAGTATCATTTTATGTTTCTTTTCATGCATCAATCTGTACTGATCTACCCGACAGAAGTTTATAATGAATATTGCATTGGTTATATTTTCATGCTAAATCTGATCAAACCTAAACCATTTTCTTCGGAAAATTTCCTTACAGAATAATATTTTCACCCTCAAAGATTTCTTAAATTTTGGCAATATATTATTGGTATTCAACATTTTTTTCCAAGAAAAATCAATACTGATAAAATATTTTTACGCGCTTGGCAATATAGTTGGCATATGTGTAATGTTTGTTAAGAACTATGAAAAGAAAATATACCACCTCATTTGGGAGTTAAAAGTAGATGGATTGAGTGTACACAGGCGTAAATTGGTTTTATGTATAGGGGTATATAAAAAGTTGCTTGTATATTGTATATATATATATATATATATATATATATATATATATATATAGATGTGTGTATTTTGGCAGCATTTTTTCATTAATACAGGTTTCATTGAATAATAGACAAGTTTTGTCTATTAATTTTGTGTAGGATCCGTTCGTACCGTCTGATATACTTCATGGTGATATCGTTGAAAGACAACAAAAAATCACAGTAATTGTTGATTTTATATCGAGTCTAAGCTTTCAACGATATCACCATCAAGTATATCAGACGGTATGAACGCATCCTACACAAAATTAATAGACAAAACTTGTCTATATTATTCAATGAAACCTGCATTAATGAAAAAATGCCGCCAAAATATACACAATTTAAATTACATGATCCAACAGCCCAACACACCATCACCACCTTGAAATATAAATGGAGCTTTGTGAAAAGGCAAATTGAAATAGCGAAAGAAAATCTAGACACATTATACAAGAACAAACATGACCTCTACAACAATCTGAAAGATATAACTACCTCAAACCAACTAGAAGAAATAATGCTCAGACTACATATACGGAACCATAAAAACTCATAAACCTAACTATCCTCCCCGCCCTATCATATCCCAAATTCCTACTCCTCTATACCAGTTAACTCCGAGTAAATACAGCATTAAGTCAACCCTAAAACATTAACCAGCTTATCACACCCTACCTTGTCACTCTCTTCGGCCATCCGCCACGGTAGGGATGGACTTGTATTTTCAATTTAATTCTCTTTATTGTTAATAACTTAAATGTTCTACGTTTACTGTGTTAATATTTATTCTTTGATAATGGCTTATGTGAGCCGAAAGCTTAGACCTGATAAAAAAAATCAACAATTACTGTGATTTTTTGTTGTCTTTCAACGATATTACCATCAAGTATATCAGACGGTACGAACGGATCCTACACAAAATTAATAGACAAAACTTGTGTATATTATTCAATGAAACCTGCATTAATGAAAAAATGCTGCCAAAACACACACACAATACACATATATATATATATATATATATATATATATATATATATAGATGTGTATATATAGATGTGTATATATATATGCGTGGATCCGCTCCTCATAAAATTGCGAGTGTGTGAACACAATAATTGTATGTGGATAATCATTTGAGTTTGTCAACACGACGTAAGAAAATAGAAAAGTAAACACAGAGATTCATGGTTCGATATTAGAAAACAATACGATAATAATTAAAAGTTAACTTTTCAGGGCAAATTCAAATAATTTTTTTAATCCCATCACATTTTTAACTTCCTGTGTATGGGGCATGAATTTTGGGTTTCTTCCGATAAGAAATTTTGTCGCATATTTGAATTAATAACGTTGGCCAATTTTCCCTGAAGATCCAATTAGGTGAAACCTTGGTAGGTTCGTTGGTTCTCTAGGTTAATTATTTACTTTGCTCTACTTGCGTAGTGAGCACTTTTTGTTTTAGGTTACTCGTCTCTGTTTATTTTTCTTTGGGCTGCGGACTTTGACTGATGTTCAAGTGCTTAGCTCGTTCTTTGTTATCACCGGTTTTTCCTTCCGCGTATGTGCTCAGAGGGTTTTTCGAAACGAGTATAACTACAAGTTTATATATATATATATATATATATATATATATATATATATAGTCATCCGCAGAAAGATGTTTCCCTGTATCACAGCACATCAGTACGGTAAGATTCCGATTGCTTTTAACCTAGGATTGAAACCCGACCGAATTGGCGTCAGTCGTCGATTCAACCTCTGGGCTATGGGCGCTCGGTAGAAGAAGGCAGACTTTTTAGCTCGGGTTTCAATCCTGGATAAAGGGCAATCGAATGTCTAACCGTACTGATCAGCTGTGATACAACGAAACAGATATGTCTGCGGATGAATATATATATATATATATATATATATATGAAATGATTTGCTTGAACATTATTTTTTATCGATACTCGTATTTAAGTAGATATTCTGTTTTTTGTTTTTAATTAAACAGTATTATATATTTATATCTACTGGCATGTTTATTTACGATAAATCTTTATTACGAAAATGAGTGTCATTCAACAGGATTCGAACCTGCGACCCCTATCGACAAAGGGGAAGCTAACATGTGATCTAACACGTCTTAGATCTCTCGACCACGAATGACCTTCGGTCTAAACGAGGTTTTAATCATGCCAATATAACACAGTTTTCGATTTATTTTTTGAGGTGAATCAACAGAATATATATATATATATATATATATAGTCATCCGCAGACAGATCTGTTTCGCTGTATCCCAGCTCATCAGTACGGTTAGACTCCGATCGCCTTTTAACCCAGGATTGAAACCAGACCGAATTGGCGTCAGTCGGCGATTCTACCTCTGGGCCACGAGCGTTCGGTAGAAGAAGGCAGACCTTTTAGTGCGTATATCATTATACACGCCCAATAGTCAGAGTACTCTAATTCATTATTGAATGAGCAATGCGTATATGCCGGAGTAGCTACTGTTTTCAAAGTCTCCCATTCTTCCAGAGTGCTCAATCAGGGTGTATATATTCTGTTGATTCACCTCAAATCATGTAAAGTTATTTATCGCCAATATTAATTCACCCAACGAAATTATAAATTTTTAAATTAAAATTTGTTTTTCTTGTCTCGCAACAACTCCAACCCTCAAAATGAAAAGTTACCAAAACCAGTGAGTTATTTACAGTTCGTAACAGCGGATGATATTCGAAGTAGTTCGAGGATTTTTTTACGATTAAAAAGAAAATTAAATCTATTTTTGGCTTGTTTATCGAAGTGTATGCAAACATGGACCCCCACATTTAGACATTTTGCCCTACGTCGCCCGATTGCAAAGGCCAACCGAGCCGGAAGGGAATCGCTCTAGGATAATTCTTTGTAAAATTTCGTGAATATAAATTATTTTTATTTTTAGACGAATTAATGTTTTGGGGTGAATAAACAGAAAATATATGTAGGTTAATTCGTAAGAACTGTGTCACTTAACCCTTATTATCTCCTCTAACTCGACAATCACAGCCAACTTTGGCGTTGAAGTCGCCAAAATCTCGTGTTTATCCGATACTAGGGTGGTTCAGGTTTCTGAATCCGGAAGATCTTAGAAGGAATATTCGATTGCGTCCTCAGAGAAAAGAGTAGACAGAGATGAGATTAAGAAAAGTGCCATGCTTGAGTGACATTGGATGATTCATAAAACGTTCGCTGATGGCAATGAGGATAAGGTTGTGTTGCTCTGCGACTTCGGGCTTTACGGCAGAGCCGATCTCGTAAATGCGTTGTTCGCCTGCCTGCTATTCCAAATCATCGTAGAACTAGATCCAATTTCTCTGATGCTTCCTTCCTCGGCGAGTCTGGTTTCACTCAAAGCGACCACATCAATGTCGTTGTCAAATGGGGACATGTAAATGCTGCTATTCCCGTCACGTCCAAAATTCTTAGGACCTAAAAATATTTTCTAGCTTTCAATTGCTTGTAAAAGGTTGATAAGGAGTAAAAAACAAATCAGTCAGCAATCCATCATTAGATATTTTTTTCATTGTATTGTTAAGTTTTGAAAGCTTACACAATGCGTTTGGTAAAATAAAGGAAGGTAAAGAAGGTGTTTGGTATTACCTATTATTCATTAATATTTCGAGATCAAAATCTCATCTTCAGAATGGTAGGAGAGCTCGTTTTAACGTTCGTCCGTTCGTGGACCGTGCCATTCAACGAATGGTCACTCTTCGCTGCTACCCCTGTCCTTAATTGTAATGAGTGTGTGTTTGCGTGTGTGTACCTGTAAGTGTGTTTGAGCATGTATGTGTGTGTGCTTATGGTGTGTATATGTGTAAGTGATAGTTGGCGCCGTTTTATGATCTGATGATATCTGTCTGCTTTAATTTGTAGTTTATATCAGTACGATTTGACCACGTTGGCCGATAGTATGAGTTGGTATTTTCGCACCTTTGTCAGAGTGGTAGTGGGCGTCGTTTTACGACTTGGTGTTATATCTATCTGCTTTAATTAGAGGCATGTTTATTGCTACATTTTTGATGATTCTTTTTTTTCTTTAATATAGAATGATCAGTAAATTCAGAAAGGAATTTTATTTAGCTATTATGATTCCTGCATAAAATAAACAAGTATCGTTCAAGTTCGAAATATTTGCCTGAATATTTAACACAAAGTTGTAATGGTCCGAATACGGAGGCAGTAGCTTTGCGGATAGGGTGAAGAGAAATTTAAGTCCCGCTTCAATGAATTAATACCGACGAATTTAGGAATTTAGACGACCAGTGAGATAGACCAATTACAGCCGGTGTATTTTCTCGAAGAATAAATTTTTGTTTTGTTACTGGGTACCCTGTGGCTTTTTCTGAAAATGTGCAAAATTTCGTTTTATCAAATACACGCAGGAAAATAGTTTAGCCCCAAGGATATTGATGCTGTCATGGTTGCTATGTTAGAAGATGACGGTCCAGATTTACCAGCGTGGGAAAAGTGGGCAGTGGGAATCAACAGGAGAAGGCCTGGAAATGAAACAAGATCTGGACGGCTTGTAATTTACTCGGTTTGCTATAAAAGTGTGACGCAAGAGCTGTGGATTTTTTTTTATAATCATATAATATCTGTTTATGGCCATAAAGTGAGGGATCAATTTATATATTGATTGTAATGCAGAATTAATCCCCGCCTTTATATCCACATTATAATAGTATAGAAATTTTATTTTTATAATCATATCGCCCCAAGCAAGGCATTTTACTGCCACTGTTGAGTACGGGTTACATAGGAAGAAAGTTATGAGAAAGAGTGACAGGTTATAGGGGATGCCAGGAAGTGGGTAAGAGAAGGATGAATATGGTCATAAAGTGAGGGATCCGTTTATATAATGATTGTAATGTAGAATTAATCCCCCACATTATATTCACATTATAGTAGTATAGAAATTTTATTTTATAATCATATCACACCAAGCAAGTCATTTTACTGCCACTGTTGAGTAGGGGGTTACATAGGAGATAAGTTATGAGAAAGAGTGACAGGTTTAGGGGGTGTCAGAAAGTGGGTAAGAGAAGGATGAGAATACTGATGAGAGTGGAGTGAATGGAGAAAGGAGCATGAGAGAGAGGATGCAGGTTAGTGAGATAGGAGATGAGTATTGACATACATTTAAATTCTTGGAGATTTGTCGGGGAAGCAAGTAAACGGAAGGGAATTCCACAAGTGAGAAGTGCGAGAAAAGAAGCTGTTAGAGTAGATTTATTGTTTACGTTTTATTGGTTTCACAGTATAATGGTGGAACCTATTTGCTAATCTTGTAGCTGGAGTAAAATCAGATATGGGGGACATCAGTGAGCTAAGTTCATCGGAGCCGTGAAAGTATTTCTAGAAGAGACACAGGGAAGCCACATTGCGCCGGTGAGAAATTGACTGTATCTGAGCTGCCAAGTTGGGATCGATCCCATTACATATTCTCCGTTGGATTTTGTTAAGGACCCCTAGGTGGATAGCAGGAGCACCGGACCAGATATGCCAGCAGTATTCAATGCACGGGCGGATGGTAGATTTGTATATGTGCAGGATTGTTTCAGACGGGAAAAACTTCCTGGCCCTACACAGAGAACTGACTTTCTTCGCATCGGATTTAGCTATGGATTCTATATAGTCATTCTACTTGAGGTCTGTTGCGAGAGTTAACCTGTGGAGTTTGGGGAGACTAACCTGATTCATGCTAATGTGGTGGGTAGGAACGATTGTCTGTGAAGGTTAATAGATATCAGCTTCGTTTTGGAAGCATTAAAATTCACGAGCCATTTCTTACCCCAGTCCGCCACGGATTGCAGCTCCTTCTCTATCCTGAATGCATAGATTTAAACTCCTCTCATTAATAACTTCATTGCTTATCTTCAGTTAAACTGGCATATAATTGTTCAAAAATGTCTCGAGGAATATTTACAGGTCTCCTTATTCATGTTCATGTCCCTTCAGAATGTAGGCGATCATGGACTTCCGCTTGACTCTCTCTCTCTCTCTCTCTCTCTCTCTCTCTCTCCTCTCCCTCTCTTGTCGCTCTCAATATTTTCCTCTTGTTCTCTCTCCGAAACCCTGCTCCGCTATCCATTTCCTGTGAGTAATAAATTTTCCAGGCCCTCCTTCCTCAATACGCGTCCTAGGAACCTCAGCTGTCTCTTCCTGAGTATTCTTCTCGTTTGCATCCTCGTCAATATTTCATCGTTGCTCACGTGCTCAGTCCATGATATCCGCAGCATCCTTTTGTACAACCACACTTCTGCTGCCTCAAGCCTCTCCATCATCCTTTAGGAGATTGTCTAACATTCACTGCTATACAGAAGGATAGATATCGCATACCAATCCAACACTCTTTTCTTTGTTTCCAGTAAGATTTCCTCTCAACTGTTTTATTAATTAATTTATTTATTTATTTATTTATTTATTTTTGTAATAGCTCCAAGCTTAAATGGATAAATCTTGGATTTAAATTTTAAAATTTAATTTTTCAATATAATTTTGCATTGGTAAAAATATTTTTACCCATCTCCCTGTTTCTGTTTCTGTTTCTCTCTCTCTCTCTCTCTCTATATATATATATATATATATATATATATATATAGTGTATCGAGGCAGCAAATAATTTTCTAAACATATACTGTTAAATATAAGAGAGAATGAATGTCTATTATGTTTAATCATGAGCCGTTCTAAACATCATAGTTTTGCTTTAATTTCAGGAGAAAATAAAGACAAAAATTGTCCATCATTTGGATAAATGTTTATTATGCTGGTTATTGTAAGATTCTTTTAATACGTACAATTTCAGTGTTGATTAGTTGTGATTCCTGTTTAGTTCTGTTTATCTGCTGCTTAATGAGGTTTCATTGAAATTTCTTGGAATTGGGATCAATTGATATTAATAAAATTGAAATTAATAAGATCTGGTTTTTGAGATTTAACCTATATGCTCTTCCTTTTTTGGGATTAATATATATATATATATATATATATATATATATAGTGTATCGAGGCAACAAATAATTTTCTAAACATATACTGTTAAATATATTGCCCCTTGAGACTTTCGTCTTTTTGGTCCCTTGAAAGCGTTCACGAGAAGCACGAAGTTTGAAAGTGACGATGAAGAAAGTGCTGTGAGTGATTGGCTGAGACATCAGTCCAAAGATTTTTACGCTAAGGGAATACGGAAGCTTGTGCACAGATGGGGAAAATGTTTGACACTGCTGGGAGACTAGGTTGAAAAATAAAAAAAAGGAAACTTCTATTTGTATTAGAATTCCTTATACTGAAAAATTCACCTTATTTATTGAATAACCCTCGTAGAAGTCTTCTACCGAAATATTCACCTTATTTATTAAATGACCCTCGTAGAAGTACTTATACCGAAAAATTCACCTTATTAGTTGAATGAACTTAGTAGATGTCCTTATAACGAAAAACTCACCTTATTTATTACATTGTATAAATATTTAAGGTGAATTTTTCTGTATAAGGACTTCTACAAGAGCCATTCAATAAATAAGGTGAATCTTTCGATATAAGGACTTCTACGAGGGTCATTCAATAAATAAGGTGAATTTTTCGGTATAAGGACATCTACGAGGGCCATTCAATAAATAAGGTGAATCTTTCGATATAAGGACTTCTACGAGGGTCATACAATAAATAAGGTGAATCTTTCGATATAAGGACTTCTACGAGTGTCATTCAATAAATAAGGTGAACTTTTCGGTATAAGGACTTCTACGATGGTCATTCAATAAATAAGATGAATATTTCGATATAAGGACATCTACGAGGGTCATACAATAAATAAGGTGAATCTTTCGATATAAGGACTTCTACGAGTGTCATTCAATAAATAAGGTGAACTTTTCGGTATAAGGACTTCTACGATGGTCATTCAATAAATAAGATGAATATTTCGGTATAAGGACTTCTACAAGAGCCATTCAATAAATAAGGTGAATATTTCAATACAAAGCTGACGTCATGAAAAACCAACAGGCAGTAGCTTTATTAAATAATAATAATAAACGTTTCCATTACACCCAATGGTGTGTAGGGCAGCATTTTCCGTAAAATAAGTTTTTTATGAGGTAGGGTTGTTAGCCCTGGGCCTAACCCCCAAACCTGGAGAAAGGTGATTTTCTAAGCATAGCTTAGACGTGACACACGGCCGATGTTGAGGGACACCCAGTGAGGCTCGAACTCCCTACTCAATTATAATGAATCAAGCGAGAAAAGCTTGCTAACCATTACACCACCGCTAGGTACTTAGTGGCTTTATTGAAGGTCATTTATATTCAACAAATTTATTCAAGGTTATTCAATGTCAATTATTTCTTGAAAATAAATAATTTTCCGCTTTTGAATGACCACGCAGTATTTCTCGTCACATTTCATTATTATTATTTCTTTTAAGCAACGTTAAGCCTGGTCAGTACTTAGATGGGTGACCGCTTGGGAATACCAGGTGCTGTAAGCGTATGGTGACGGATGTGCATTGTGGTGCAGTGGATATCGGTTCAGGAAGAGAAATCGGTGAGCCGAGTTCGAATTCAGTTGAATACCCCGCATTCACTTAAGCACTGGTACCCTTGGAAAAGGTATTAATCCGTCCCTTCTCTCCAGTTATGGGTTAAATAACAGGGTAAAACCTGGGGACCCTGCCCTTAAAAACAAATCCCAATGAAACTTGATACTCGAAAAGAAAAAAGTATTACTAGA
Source organism: Ascarosepion bandense (assembly GCA_037127315.1). Lineage (NCBI taxonomy): Eukaryota > Metazoa > Mollusca > Cephalopoda > Sepiida > Sepiidae > Ascarosepion > Ascarosepion bandense. The sequence goes on along the minus strand of JBBBDQ010000618.1, from coordinate 976,904 downwards.
TACAAAACTTATATAAAAACAACAATAAATTGTTGAAAGAAAAAGGTATTACCAGCAATAAATTAAAACAAAATTTAGTTGGCAATAAATGACCCGCCGAGGTGTTGATATGCCATAAAAACAAAACAACCAAACCAAACATCTTCTTCTTTTTCATTTTTTCTTTTCTTTCTTTCTTCCAACACCTTTCTTTTCTTCTTTCTTTACGCTGTATATTTTCTTCTGTTTTTATTTTTACTTTGTAATTATTTCTCTTACTTACGCTTCTCTGATTTTCCTTTTATTTCTCTTCGATTTTCTCGTTGACTCCCATTTTTTTCTAATCTACAGTCAGTTGTTTTCATTTCATTTGTACCTCTTACCCATGATCATGTCCCATCCATTTCACTCCCTGCCTCGTAATTCACCTATCGGATTCAATTTACACTTAGGGTAAGTTTTCTGAGACTGACAGATAAAAAAAATACTCTGACCATCAAATCTAATTGAACTTTCACTTTCTGTTCTACTTTCACTTTCTGTTCTACTTTCACTTTCGATTTTACTTTCACTTTCTGTTCTATTTTCACTTTCTCCTATCACATTTCTCCAGAACGAAATTAACTCTTTTCTTACAGTGGAATTTCCATGATCCACTTTGATTCATTGCCCATTATCTCAGAGCCTCGGCATCGGCTGAATCATGTGACAAAATCTCAGATTTGGATTAAAACACGTCATCGTATCCGCAATACATGCAAACGTATTTTTTGTTGCTGTTGTTTATTGCACTAATGAAATATATGCAGATACATTCTTCTCCATCGATTTTATCTTGTCCACGCTTTTAACCTTTTTGAGCAAAGAAGCTGTAAAAACAATTAACTAATCAAACTAACTTAACTAAGTTTTGAAAAAGAAATAAATGTGTTGCGTGTGCGTTCATAATCTTTGTATATTTACACTGTTTTTAATGACATTTTTAGAAATTAAAGAATTAATGAATAAAACATTCTTCAGCGAATTTGGTTTTATTTTAAAGGAAAAAAGCGTTTTAAACATTCTTCTATTAATTTCTTAATTTTAACAATAACAAATTATTTTTTAATTTTTAAAATAATTGTTTATTCGCTTCTGATCGCAATTAAATTAAAGATGGCTGAATCGGAGATATGTTGATTTGCAGGACATTCTTAAGACATTCGATCTTCTTGCAACATTTTGAGAACGGTTTCTGTCTACTCGCAGAAAATGTTGACTATATCCACCATAGTTTATGAATATCGAATACAGCGCAGTACGTTATCTGTTCAATGAAACAACGTCAAAGATTAATGCTTACGAGTCGGGCACTCTATTGAATCTGATTATATCGCCAATGCTCTGGAAAATATGGTCGCCTTTATGCACGTCGCATTGAATATTTTGAGCCTTGTCAATGGTTAACTCTTCCATTGGTAAACTATAAAGTGAGTCAGCTTTTATACCCATTAATATTTGTCTTTTTTTAGCAACCTTAATATTTGTCCTTTATGAACCTCACTTAATACTTGTCGGTTTGAGCCAGTTTAATCACCTGTGGTTTTTTAGCCTTCATCCGGTCTCAAAGCGACAAATATTCATTGCTTATATACCGTATTTTAGCTATTCCTTTGCATATGTGCCGTCTTTACACCACCCTGAATATCTGTTGTATGTGAGCCCCTCGAACATTTGTGAGCCTCCAGAAAATTTGACCTTTTTGAACCCACTTCATACTTGTCGTTTTAAGCCTTTAATATCCGTCGTTGTTGAGCTTCTTGAATATTTGTCGTTTTTGAGTCTACTTAATATTTGTCGGTTTGAGACACTTTTATAGCTATCGTTTTTTTAGATTTCTGAAAATTTAAATTAACCACAACAATACTTGTTAATTTTAGACTACCCTGAATATTTGTCATTTTGAAGATCCTCCCTGAATATTAGAATTAAGTGCCATATGAGAAACACGCTTGGGCGATCATGTCTCGAAAGAGACATGACTGACTGGGCAGAAGATTATCCCGCAGTAGGTTGCCATTACTTTCTGCGATAGACTGGTTGCCAGCCAAGGCTATAGAACCCAATCTCTCCTGTTATTTGACTCATAACTAGAGGGGAAAAACGTATTATATTATTATGTAGTAATAAGTGGGGGATCGGTTTCCTATTCTTATGAAGTAATAAACCGATCCCCCAATTTATGACCAGTAGAAGCCTAAATCATTATTCCAACTATTATGTTCAGTCAGTCAGTTAAGTGCCATACATGAAACACGCTTGGGCGATCATGTCTCGAAAGAGACATGACTGACTGGGCAGAAGATTATTCCGCAGTACGTTGTCATTACTTTCTGCGGTAGACTGGTTGCCGACCAAGGTTATAGAACCCAATCTGTCCTGTTATTTATCCCATACGTTGAGGGAAGAGATGGATTAACACCTGAACCCTGTCTTTTCTACCGCCGTAACATGCCGTCTTTCCTTGCTTGGGAAAAATGATTTTAAAAAAAGGTAATCAAAAGTTGCAGTAAATTTAAAATGTTTAACACCGGAGATATAACTTGTCTGCCTCTTTTTTACTGGAAATGTTTTTAGAATTTTGTTATTCGAATTATTGTTCTTGAATTTGGTTATTGAATCATTGTTATTGGAATCTGGTTATTAGATTGATTGTTTTTGGATAAATAGTTTTATGGGAATAATCGTTTTTGGAATATTCTTATTGAAATATTTGTTACTGGAATCTGTTTATTGGAATGATTATTTTTGGCAAATTATTTTATGATAATGATAGTTTTTTTATAATATTTTTATGGAAATGTTTGTTACTGAAATCTGGTTATTGGAAAGTCTATTATTAGAATCATGTTATTGAAATGATTGTTCTTGGAATAATATTATTGGAATCATTATTCTTAGCAAATTGTTTTCTGAGAATGATTGTCTTTAGAATATTTTTATTGAAATAATTTTTCCTGGAATCTGGTTATTGGAACGCCTATTATTGGAATCAAGTTATTGAAATGATTGTTCTTTGAATTTTGTTTCTGAAAAGATTGTTCTTGGAATATTGTTATTACAATAATTATTCTTGGCAAATTGTTTTATGACAATGATTGTTTTTAGAATATTTTTTATGAAATGGTTGTTATTTGAATCTGGTTATAGGAAGGTCTATTATTAGAACCATGTTATTGAAATGATTGTACTTGGAATTTTGTTATTGGAATAACTGTTCTTCGATTATTGTTGCTATGAAAATATTTGTAAAATTAACTGAGGAAAGCCACATCACCTCGGTGAGAAATTGACTGAAGTCGAGATGCCAGATCTGGACCAATTACATTGCAGATCTTACTTTGTATTTTCTCAAACACTTCGAAATGAATAGCAGGGACACCCGACCAGGTATACCAACAGTTTTGAATGAAAGTACGAATGTTAATCATGTTTTAGCAAATACTAGTGGATATCGGCTTGGAATGAGACATCTGTGAGTAGATACTCTTTAGGAAGGTATTAATTCCTTGTTTTTTCCTCAAGATATGGGTTAAATAGCAGGAGAGATTGAGTTCTATAGACTTGGTTAGCAAGCGTTCTACCACAAAATGTAATGGGAACCTACTGTGCGAAAATCTTCTGCCTAGACAGTCATGTCTCTTTCGAGACATGATCGCCCAGGTATGGCACTAAACTGAATGACCCAAGCTCTGAAAGCAACAGAACTTATTTTGGTGAAAGCCTTGCATTTGAATACATCGGTCGCATTTGATGGCATCAAAATTTATCCACTCGTCTTCAGTCCTAAAATGAAAAATAAAAAAAATGCCTCTTATTATTTTATATATTCGCGTTTTCACCGTGGAATTTTCTGTCTTTGAAATTTTTCTTTCCTATAAATGCGTCTGCCGGTTTTCTGTTTGGACATAACTAGGGGTTGTTTGTCTACAGAACCTGTAATTAAATATTAAGAGGATTGTCTTAGTAAATGGTTTTCGAATATTTTGATGTTATTCGCTCATATCATAGATAGATAGATAGATAGATAGATAGATAGATAGATAGATAGATAGATAGATAGATAATGAACAGAATGAGATAGATAGATAGATAGATAGATAGATAGATAGATAGATAGATAGATATGAACATGAGATAGATAGATAGATAGATAGATAGATAGATAGATAGATAGATAGATAGATAGATAGATAATGAACAGAATGAGATAGATAGATAGATAGATAGATAGATAGATAGATAGATAGATAGATAGATAGATAGATAGATATGAACAGAATGAGATAGATAGATAGATAGATAGATAGATAGATAGATAGATAGAAAATGAACTGAGATAGATAGATAGATAGATAGATAGATAGATAGATAGATAGAAAATGAACTGATGATAGATAGATAGATAGATAGATAGATAGATAGATAGATAGATAGATAGATAGATATGAACAGACTGAGATAGATAGATAGATAGATAGATAGATAGATAGATAGATAGATAAAACGGACTAAGATAGATAGATAGATAGATAGATAGATAGATAGATAGATATGAACGGACTGAGATAGATAGATAGATAGATAGATAGATAGATAGATAGATAGATAGATAGATAGATAGATAAAACGGACTAAGATAGATAGATAGATAGATAGATAGATAGATAGATAGATAGATAGATCAACTAGGTCACAACTTTATACAGTGAAACGATAAAATGTAATCGCAGTTTCTACTCTAACAGCTTCTTTTCTCGCATTTCCCGCCTGTGGAATTCCCTTCCATATACTTGCTTCCCCGACAGCTACAATCTCCAGGAATTTAAATGTAAGGTCATCTCTTATCACACTAACTCGCCTCCATTCTCTCAAACTCTCTTCCCATCTACCCCACCTCCATCCTCGGTATCCTCATCCGTCTATCAGCCTCCTCCCGACATTTCCTATAACTAACCACTCTTTCTCATCACTTTCCCCTATGTAACCCCCTGCGCAACAGTGACAGTGGAATGCCCTGCTTGGGGGGAAATGGCTAAAATATATTACACACTGAGGTTGATATTTTCCGTAAAACTAACCAAACCAAATCAAACCAGACAAAAAAAAACTTGGCTCTGCGATTCCTTAATCCAAGCCGCTATTCACTGTGTCGTTAAATGATTCGCACAGGTCATCAAATACATTACAAAGCAATGAGTTAACTTTCCTGGTCTAGAATCGGTGCCGTTAAATCAACTTGATCCCACCATTTTACAGGGAAACGATAAATTATAACTGCAATTTCTACTCCAATAGCTTCTTTTTTCGCATTTCCCGCTTGTGTAATTCCCTTTGTTTCCCATGTGTTGTTAAATGAAACACAGCCTATCTATCTATAGTCAGGTCTTATCTATCTATCTATCTATCTATCTATCTATCTATCTATCTATTTCAGTCTTTTCAGATCTATCTATTTTTCCATCAATCGATCTATCTTTCTATCTCTATCTATCTATCTATCTATCTATCTATCTATCTATCTATCTATTTCAGTCTTTTCAGATCTATCTGTCCAGGTTCCAACCATTCATCCATATTTTTTGTCCATTGCTCAGTCTTACTATGTCTCTCTAGTAAAAAGATTTCGTCTACTGCTATTTTACAAACATTTAAAAAATTTTATTTCTTATTTAATGTCATTCTTAAAATCAATTTTTTTCTCATCTTAACAATATTTTCAATTTCTTCTTACCTGGCACAAGACTCTTGGATGGTCTGTACGACCATCTAAGACCAGCTTTGTACCTAGTTACTTCGGGGGCTGGATCATTTTGGCCAGTAACCTGAGGGTCCGCGCTCAAGTTCCCCACAATAAAAACTCACCTTGTGTCTCATCTCATTCCATTGGCGGAGTCGGGAAAATATACCTAACGATTCCGTTTAACGTAAAACAAACTATAGCTTATGGGTGTTAACTGCCAAGTCAAATTTATATATATATATATATAAAATTTAAAACGTCGTAATTTGGCTTAAATTTCAGTTGAAAATAAATACAAAAATTCTCCAACATTTCGATAATTTTTGATTAATTTGGTTCTAACCTTTCGGCTAATATGAGCCATCTTCAGAGAGGTTATTAAGACGGTAACACAATAACATCCACCATCACCGACGATTTTATTTTGTGTTGACATAAAACTCCGCTAGGAAACGGCAATAGTTACCAAAAATAACAAACGCAGTTCGCAAATTTGCAATGCGGTTCTATGACCTCACACCGCGTGATAGCGCGAAATGACAACAGAACCATGTATTCAAATGCAATGTAATGTATTATGGCCAGATTAAAAGTGATTTTATTAAGTGTGGGCTGTTTGAATTTAATGTACAAGGCCTCCAATATAATAGACATTGTCTCTTATATTTAACAATATATATATATGAAATTAATTGTTTGAACATTATTTTTCAAATAGTCGGTTGTTTATAACAAAGTTTCGTTAAATTTCGTAACTTTCCTTAATATATATATGTATAAATAATACCTAGGGAGCCAGACAACCTGCCTAGGTTTCTCCTAAATGGATCGTCAAGGAGAACCAGCTTTCCCTCACGATCCGTTTAGGTGAAACCTAAGTAGGTTGTCTGGCTCTCTAGGTACTCTTTATTTATTCCGCTCTACCTAAGTATTGAGCGATTTTTTGTTACTTGCTCGTGTCGGGGTTTTTTCTTTGGGCTACGTGCTGACTCGGTCCGAACTCTTTTGACTGATGTTTATGTACTTAGCTCTTTCTTTTTTAAAACCATTTTTCCCTTCTTCGTAGATACGTGGAAGGTTTTTCGACACAAGTATAGTTATTAGCTCTTTTGTATATATATATAGTCATCCGCAGACAGATCTGTTTTGCTGTATCATAGCTCATCAGTACAGTTAGAGTCCGACTGCTTTTTAACCCAGGATTGAAACCCAGCCGAATTGGCGTCAGTCGGCGATTCTACCTTTGAGCTATGAGCGCTCGGTAGAAGGAGGCAGACTTTTTAGCGTGTATATTATCATTATACACGCCCAGTAGCTGAGAGTGTTCTAATTCAGTGCTGAATGAACGATGCGTATATGCTAAAGTAGCTACTGTTTTTCAAAGACAACCATTCTTCTAGAGTGCTCAATCAGGGTGTAAGTGTCCCTCCAACATTAACAATTTAAAATGTATATGAGGAACTACATATCCCAGAAATAGGGAACTAAATAGGTTTCATGTTGATTAATAAAGTCCTGTATGCTTCTAAAAATAGGATAGATTTCAAATGTAGAAAATGCCATATTTTTGTCTATATTTCTGAGATGAGGTAGTATTTACAGTATTTACATTATTCGGACTATTGTCTTCATCTTTGTTGCCATTTCTACGACGTTTAATAATAGATCATTCTATTTGTCTATATTTTTGAGATGAGGTAGTATTTACAGTATCTACATTATTCGGACTATTGTCCTCATCTTTGTTGCCATTTGTACGACGTTTAATAATAGATCATTCTATTTGTCTATATTTCTGAGATGAGGTAGTATTTACAGTATTTACATTATTCGGACTATTGTCTTCATCTTTGTTGCCATTTCTACAACGTTTAATAATAGATCATTCTATTTGTCTATATTTCTGAGATGAGGTAGTATTTACAGTATTTACATTATTCGGACTATTGTCCTCATCTTTGTTGCCATTTGTACAACGTTTAATAATAGATCATTCTATTTGTCTATATTTCTGAGATGAGGTAGTATTTACAGTATTTACATTATTCGGACTATTGTCCTCATCTTTGTTGCCATTTGTACGACGTTTAATAATAAATAATTCTATTTGTCTATATTTCTGATATGAGGTAGTATTTACAGTATTTACATTATTCGGACTATTGTTCTCATCTTTTGCACGACGTTTCTGCCGTTGTTCGCTCCAGCCTTTTTCAGCTGCTAGGAATTTCGAACCGAACCCTTTATTACAATCAGTGGGGTATATGAACTCCATTTCTTTGCGTAGTAGTGCCTCTTTTGGTAGTCATGAGTTATCTTCCCTCTAACCCTGTAAGTTACTTCACCACTGCTGTAACCTGTAACTAACAAGTCTTTGTGTCAAGTCACCGGAACTAACAAACTCCTATTCCCACTGGGCCATGTGTCCCTTAAGAACTGGATTTTTGGGGACTTATAAACCTAATGTCCGGTAACTCTTTTTTTTACGAGTGTTCAACAAATAATGTAAATTAGCGATCGGCAACACCCGGCCCGCGGGCCACATCCGCCCCTCGAGTGAATCTTGTCCGGCCCGCGGGCCACATCCGCCCCTCTCTGGACACGATATAAATGAAGATAAACCAAACCAAAATGACAGTTGATATCTTTTTACCTGGAGAATTTTTGTTTTTTGTTGTAGAGATCGCCAAAATTAGCGTACATTCTCACTTTCACTTTTTCTGTGAAATTGCTTTCGTGAGCGGGCACATTAAATGAATTTTCAGTACTTATTTATGAAATATATATTTTTAAGATGTAATATTTTTAACACAATTCCCGTCAGATATTAAATTATATTGAATCCTTGCTTTCTTCAAACATATAGAAAATTTATTCACATATTTAATGACATGGTTCTTCTCCATGACACTGGAGCCATAGCTGTTTGGCCCTCCTCCATGACTCGACATAGCTTTTTGGCCCTCACTCTCCAAAAGATCGCCGACCCCTGATGTAAATACTGTATACCACAAATTGTAAAGTCAGTTGGACATGTTGGCCATTTAAACAGTACATATTCCTTACCAATGTCACGCGCCACCTATCTTCATGGCAGATTCTCACTGAGATAAGTCCATAGAGTCAACGTAGTTAATTTTTAAATTTCAGATCGTTTGAGCGAGAATTGGCTATAATATTAATCTATAAAATAATGTTAATTTTTGGGTTACCATATATATATATATATATATATATATGATGACAGCACACTTGTTATAAAATATAGCAATATCAGTGTCAGCTAATATCTTGTTAAATAAAAAACAGCTGATATGTCGCAAAAATAATTTGTGATATCATTTATTTTTCTGGTTGTTATCAGCTAATTGAAGTTAACTTCCCAATCATGGTAAGCGGCTCGGACAAAGGAGTTCACTGAATGGAAAAATGTAGAGGTGTGCAGAGTGACGAGAAAATTGCTTTGAGGGCGACGCGAAAGGGAAGATTCCCGTTAGGGTTTTCACTACCTCTTCACCTACACTTCATCTTTGCCTCGGTCGTCGGTAGCAGGGGGAACAAACCGAGAATAAAGTCAGCTTACTACTGCAAATTCTCATGGTATCTCTTCATGGATAACTATCAAGCCGAAGAGTTATTTCTAGATCACAATCTTTTCACTGGAAGAAGCTAGCCTCTGAGAACGGAACTGTAGCCTGGTATGAGATGCCAAGCTACAGCAGTAATGGTCAGCAACAGAGCACAATTAGATGAGGTGGCGCCATTTGCAATTTCTGAAAAATTAATATGAGATTCTTTATAGCTACACAAACCTTGTGGAGCATTAGAAAATTTGTTCACATATTTAATGACATGGTTCTCCTTCATGACACTGGAGCCATAGCTGTTTAGCCCTCCTCCATGACTCTACATAGCTTTTTGGCCCTCACTCTCCAAAAGATCGCCGACCCCTGATGTAAATACTGTATACCACAAATTGTAAAGTCAGTTGGACTCCTTAAAATGCCGGAGACAATCAAAACTAGAAAATACCTGATTCGCATGCAACTCCAGTAGTCGATAAGAAATACTGCGTGAATCGTTAACGGCCGAATCATATGAAGGAGATATGAAGCTCACATTATTTTCAATGTTTCTAAGTCGCGCAGAAGAGCGCGACTTAGAAACATTGTAAATCGTTCACACCTAACCTCCTGGGATCGGAAAATATTTTTCAACCAGCTTAAACATGTAAAACAAATATTAACTGGCATTAATTACCTCAAATTATTTACGCATAAACAATTCAGATTAATATATTTTCAATACAAGGACACATGGACAGTAGATAAAAGTTGTGGTTAGATCTATGGACTTGACCCAAAATGTTGTGAGTTCAATACATGGCTACAGCAGTAGTGAAAATAAAACTTAGAGGGTTGAGTTTAAAGGAGACTAATTATTGCGGAGTAGTTTTCGCACTGAAGGTTATAATCGTGCTATGTTGGTTGTTAATCGACTTAACGAACCCAAAATGTTAGAAACTTGGTAATCTTCCATTCTAAGCTGACTCCTTAGTATTCGGCTAACTGCCGACAAATATCAACTAAATAGTTGTTCTGCTGAACTTCAATAGAACTCTAAAGAACTCCTATGAACTTCGCAAGAACTCCCATTAACTTCCTGTCAATTCTTATTAATAAAGGAGGGAGAATCCTTTATCTGAGGAATAGGTGTGTTTCCCCAAAACACTAATGGAACTAGAACACACTATTCCGGTGAGCGAAATAAAGTGCTCATTTTGAAATTCCAAGTAATTAAAGAAGGTCGGAGAGTACAACGGCCATAAAGTCGTGAATATGGCAGCAGGGATGAAAAAAAACAGTCTGAACAATGAAAACAATATTAATGTCAGGTTATAACTCGGTCAGTTGAGTGCCATACGTGATACACGCTTTAAGTGATCATGTTTCTTTCTAGACATGACTGACTGGGCAGAAGATTATCCCACAATAGGTTGTCATTGCTTTCTGCGGTAGACTGGTTGCCAGCCAAGGCTATAGAACCCAATATGTCCTATTATTTAACCTATAACCGGAGGGAAGAGATGGATTAGTACGTTTCCCAAGGATATTTGTGCGTAAGTGAATGCAAGGAATTCAACTGGAATTCGAATTCAGCACCCCGATTTGTCGTTCCGACTTGATTTCCACTGCACCACCAGGCACATCCTCAGATTTGATTATATTTTATTTATTCTAGGGGGATCAATTTATTACTTCATAAAAATAGAAAACTGATCCCCCACTTTATGCCAAGTAGAAGTTTTAATTATGTTTATGACAATTATATTCAGTCTGTCAGTTAAGTGTAATACAATATAAACACTTAGGCGATCATGTCTCGGAAAAGACATGACTGACACGGCAAAAGATTTTCCTGCAGTAGGATGCCATTACTTTCTGCGGTAAACTGGTTGCCAACCGAATCTGACCTGCTATTTAACCCATAGGTGAAAGGAGAAGCGACGGATTAATAGCTTTCTCAAGAGTAATTGCGCGTAAGTGAATGCAACGAATTCAACTGGAATTCGAACACGGCTCTCCAAATTCCTCGTTCCGAGCCGAGCACTACAACACATATCCATAACTGGAACGCTAGATGTTAACTTGGATGCACAAATACGGAGAAAATTGCAAAATATTTCCGCATTATTCATATACATACCAATGAAAAAACTAATTTATTTGCATATTCGTCTGTCACTAAAAGAATTCAAATCTGATTAAGCCTTTTCCCCATTTATTCTCTATCATTTCGTCACAAAATTAGGGTCCGCGAAATTATACAGGCGCCAACTAATGATGGCGCCAAGAAGAGGCCATCATTAGCCACAATGCTTATATAATTATCAATATTAATAGTCGATCTACTTCGACGTTCTCTTCCAGACTAATTGCACCGAAGGTGACCAAATTTGTTTTCACATTTTCCTCCATTCCAAACCGCGACACAGCTGACCTTCGGCCATATCATCTCACTTGCTGTGACTGGGAACGAGAACAGCGTTTGGGTCATTCACATATTGCACGTCATCTGCCTGTGCTTCCAGAGGAAATCATTACTACTCCCTCGACCACAAGTCGACACATACCTGGTTATACCTCAGAATGACGGATAGCTAAAGAGGGAGGAAATAACCGCTCCTGTGTTAGCCACCGATTTCGGATGAAATAATCTAAGTGTCACTCTCACTGACGTTTCGATTACTATCTATGGTAGGCAGCTAGGACTGTCCTCCCGCCTGCGACATTATCTCCCTTAACCAACTGCTCCGGTGCAGGGGCTGTGGTCAGTTTTGTCCAGTGACCGCTTGGACTTAGGTGATAACTGCAGAAGCCCAAGGGATATTGAGGGACGAATTGTAAAATAGAAAATACATAATCCTTTTCACGTGATCACTATGCATACATTTTGGTCTGAGTCTACAAGGTACACGTTTGTAAGCGTCATATCAATACAATGACTTAAAGATGAATGAGCGCGTCACGTACACATTTAAAATGATTCATGGACATCTCCAGATTTTACACATTCGCTCAATCATGCATATATATATATATATATATATATATATATATATATATATATCGAGCTCTCTATATTTTTCTAATTAATAATTTATATTAATTGGATAACATCATTTGGATTATCCTTTCCGTCTTTACGAATCTGCCATTCATTCTCTTATATAAATATATATATATATATATATAGTCATCCGCAGACAGATCTGTTTCGCTGTATCACAGCTCATCAGTACGGTTAGACAGCCGATGCTTTTTTTTAACCCAGGATTGAAACCCGACCGAATTGGTGTCAGTCGGCGATTCTACCTCTGAGCTACGGGGGATCGGTAGAAGATAGCAGACTTTTTAGCGTGTATATTATCATTATACACGCCCAAAAGCTGAAAGTGTTCTAATTCATTGCTGAATATATATATATATATATATATATATATATATATATATTTACCTTCTTGGTATATATATATATATATATATATATAGTCTTCATTTCTTCTTTCACTTTTAATACAACTGTGTACTGGTCTAATTTAATTATGACCAAAACACCAAAGTAATTACTCAAATAATCAATCAATCAATCAATATATATATACATATATATATATATATATATATATATATATATATATAAAATGTATCGAGTCAGCAGATAATTTTCTAAACATATACTGTTAAATATAAGAGACAATGAATGTCTATTATGTTTAATCATGAGCCGTTCTAAACATCTTATTTTGGTTTTAATTTCAGTTGAAAATAAAGATAAAAGCTCCCCAACATTTGCATAATTTTTTATTAAGTTGGTTCTAAGCTTTTGGTTCACATGAGCCATCTTCAGAGAGGTTACAAAGACGTTAACATAAAAACATCCACCATCAGCGACGATTTTATCTTGTGTTGACATAAAACTTTGTTAAGCAACGATAACAGTTACCAAAAATAGCAAACGCAGTTCGTAAATTTGTAATGCGGTTCTATGACGTCACAAGGATAACAGAACCATATATTTAAATGCAAAGTAATTTGTTATGATGAGATTTAAACGTGATTTTATTAAGTGTGGGTTGTTTAGATTTAATATCTGGAGGTTCTTTTTGCTACATATATGAGTGAGCATTTTTGTATTGTTGACTAAAATCTGTCTGATATTACCTACATGGCTATGTTTTACTAAGAATTGTTGTTTAATTGTAATCTGACCCGAAATGTGACAGGTAAGTTTACGGGAGAGCGTGGTTGTTGTAATACCAATGTATGTAGCTGAAAGCTTAGAACGAACTTAATAAAAAAATTATCCAAATATTGGAGAATTTTTGTCTTTATTTTCACCTCAAATACGATGTTCAGAACGGCTCATGATTAAACATAACAGACATTCGTTGTCTCTTATATTTAACACCAAATGTTTAGAACACACACACACACATATATATATATATATATATATATATATATATATATATACTATAATCATCCGCAGACAGATCTGTTTCGCTGATATTACAGCTCATCAGTACGGCTTAGACGCCATTCGTTTCTTAATCCGGAATTGAAACCCGACCGAATCGGCGTCAGTCGGCGATTCTACCCCTAGGCCACGAGCGTCCGGCAGAAGAAGGCAGGCTTTTTAGCGCGTATAAACACGCCCAATAGCTAGAATGCTCCAATTCATTATCGAATGAGCGATTTATTTGAATCTTACTTATTAAATTTATTAAATATGTCGGTTGATATCATATCGTTACTTTTCGTCAGATTTCGTAATATATATATATATATATATATATATATATATATATATATATGTATGTATGTATATATTTGTGTGTGCGTTTCTATTATATATATATATATATATATATATATATATATATATTGGAAAGAATATTAAAACGTTTTGAGTTTAAAAATATGTTTTTCGGCAGTATTTGTTTATTTCTACTATTATATTTTAAAATGATCTAAAAGAGTTTTTTAAAAAAACCACCAAACCTCACTTTTGACAGCGAAAACATCATATACTTCCTCTTCTGTTCAATTTGCCCCAACAGTGGTTATATTGGTGAATCCAGTAATAGCTTTAGATTTCGCTTCAATAATCACAAACTTAATATACGCCAAAATAATCAATATTCCCCAGTAGGAGCACATTTCAATCAACCGGGTCACACCTTAGAAAATTGCAAATGTTTACTAATAGACTCCAATTTTAGTTCTACATACACACGCAGAAAGAAAGAAAAATACTGGATTTTAAAATTAAATACACACAAGCTAGGGTTAAATACGGACTTAGGTGCTTTGAATCTTTACAAATACTTCAATAACTAAACTTTTTTAGATACATTTAAAAAAAAAAATTTAAAACTCTTTTAGATACATTTAAAAAATTTTTTTATCTAAAACAAATTTACAAGCATTATTAAAGATAGGTTTATGTTTACAAACATAATTTTGTAAAAAAATCTGTCTCTTTCAACGTCACTTGATGTAAAAACAAAAACTCTCTCCACAAACGCGTCAGGTGATGTAAACAAACGCGTCACGTGATGTAAACAGACGCTTCACAGACACTCTCGCGAAATCTTGCGAAATAATTTACTAATTCAAATGTTAAAATCATTTGTTTCTGATGAAGGACCGAGGGCGGTCTGAAATATAAAATATAATAGTAGAAATAAACAAATACTGTCCAAAAAAACACATTTTTCAACTCAAAACGTTTTAATATTCTTTCCTACACACATTAAGACAGTATACGTGGATCATCACTATGTTATATATCTATATATATAATAGGTTTTATGAATTATTTTTATTTTCCTAATTTTTATCAATTATTGTTATATTTTGTCTTTATTATTAGCATCTGAATTATTATTATTTTTCTTACTTTTATTACTTTAAGGTTTGTAAATATTAGTTTCTTTATTTTCATATATATTATTACTGCCTATAAGTTTTATGTAATAATATAATAGTATTATTATTACGGTTAGAATCAATAAGACATTACAATTCATTTTTTCTAGCGGAAATTCAACACCTAATTTTACTTTTTAATGCCATGCATCTTAAAATAGACAACTAAAAATCCAAATCAAGATATACTGACTTCCATAATTATCGTAAATCAAGGCCATACCCTTCTTGTCGTCTAGATATAATATAGACGCTAATATTGTTAAGTTAACTTCCTCTCTCCTATTTTTTCTTCCTTGTTCTTTTCTTTTTTCTTCTTTCTTTTTTACTTGATGTTTTATAACTGGATAATTTTAACCCATTCATTGTTGTATGAATTTGGTCTGAGGAGCGGTCTTTAAGAGATCCGCGAAATATAATAATACCAATAAAAACATCCAACTTATGTTCATTATTACAATAATCTGTTAAATCTTAACATTAAGTTCTCTTTGGATTTAATCTCTTGTAGAATTTACCTTAACAAGTACCAATGATTCTACTTTATATATATATATATATATATATATATATATATATATATATATATATATATATATATACTAGCGGTATAGTCCGGCGTTGCTCGGATGTAATGAAAGCTTTAAAACTAATCCACGGTCCTGGAGCTCAGACTCTTTGGACGTTGCCACGAAAGACTAAGAAGCAATAGTTGTTTCCAGTTAAACCGAAAAGAAATTTGAATGGATGGATATCAAATTTTCATTTCCTGGTATCGATATCAAATACGTTTTTGTCGTCGTATACTGAATTTTGAAGGCTAAATAAGTCCTCTGAATAAATGGTATCCTGGCTGAGACAAAGAACTACAATTATACCGACTTAGAGCCAAGCCCGAAGCAAAAACTAAAATAAAAGTACTGAAAAAAAATACAGACATACAGGCAGATAAACAGACACACACACAAACATCTTGCCTTTTATATATAAATATATACATATATTATCGATTTTCCGCACTATTGTAAGAACTACAACCTTGAAACTTCTGAATATCGTTTCTTATGTCTTTGTCTATGAGTGTATCAAATTTGATTAAAATCGGACCACTCCTTCTATAACTCGATATTTTCGATTATCGATTTTCGATATTTATCGAGGGTACCTCGACACAAAACCTAGATAAGAACACTCGCAGACGCTTATAGTATTACTGTGTAAATTTTCAAGAAAATCGGTTCAGCAATTTCGGAGTCTATAGGTAACGGGTACACACACACACACACACACACACACACACACACACACACACACACACACACACACACACACACAAATTTCCATTTATTAATAAATTTAGATATTAAATTTGTTTTTTTAATTAAAAATACATTGCGAAATCTCGAAACTTAGAAATTTTCGTGTCGCAACGTATTTCAATTAAAACAATTTTATATATATATATATATATATATATATAGGCAGAGAGAGATATGAACGTATAAACAGACTGATATATATATATATATATACGAATTTATTTCTGTTTGCTCATACCTATCTTTCTGTATATATTCATTTAAAGTCATTTATTTGAACGTTATTTTTAATAGATACTCGTATTGGAGCGTTTTTTTTTTCTACAATGAAAAAGTAGATTTTTAATATCTCAGTCAGTTAAGTGATACACGCTTGGGAGATCATGTCTCCAAAGAGACATGACTGACTGGGCAAAAGTTTATCCTGCAGTAGGTTGCAATTACTTTCTTCGGTAGACTGGTTGCAAGCTAAGGCTATACAACCCAATCTGTCCTGTTATTTAACCCATAACTGGAGAGAAGAGACGTATTAATACTTTTTCCAATGGTATTTGCTCGTAAGTGAGGATGGGTTGTTGGGAAATCTTCTTTATGGTGTTTTATTTTTTAATAAAGTTTATCTGCCTATTAATATTTGTATTCTTTTGGCTTAAATTTAATTTGTCTCTGATAATTTTAGCTTCCTTGTTGATGTTTTCAATATATGAATCCGGGGCTTTTTTTTTTCTATAAGATTTTGTGAGTTCTTCATTTCTTTATTTTTTTTCTCGTATTCCCTTCAGTTTATTTGATATATGTTGTTGGTAAAAACCAAAAAAGGACAAACATCTTTTAAACTGATCGATAAACACTTTCCAAAAAACTCAGAACTAAACAAAATTTTCAATAGGAATACAATCAAGCTAAGTTATAGCTGTACTAGTAATTTAGAAAGTTTTATAAAGAAACAAAACGCTAGAAATTTCAATAGCATTGTACAAAACAAGACCACGAATAAAGAATGCATCTGCAGGAATAAAAAATAAATGTCAACTTCAACGACTTTGTAATACAAAAGAAATCATTTACCGGCAAAAGTACATCACTTAAGTGGTCAAAATAAAATATATTTGGGATCAACCAAAGACACATTTAAACCTTGTGGTTCAATCACAGATATACATTTAAAATAGAAAACTTAAAAAATTGTACAAAAATGGCCTAGCCACGTGTGGAAATGGAAATTAAATTTAGGAAAAGACCCAGACATGATACATAGTATAGTGAAAACAGCCAAGCCTTACAACGGTGGAAAAGTATGTAGACTGTGCCAGGGAGAAAAGCGATTATGTTATTCCCAAATATTAATGAATTATTGAATAAAAGAACAGAAATTATGAGTAAGTGTAACCATACCATAAAAATACCTGTAAGATTCATACAACCATAGATGAAAACGTTATAATTTCTTCTACTTTTAAAAAATTACGTGAGCGTTCTTAAAAAAAACGGTAAAAAACGGTAAAATGAGTTATTGCAAATCGCCCGAAGACACCATATGGTAGAAACCTAGGTCGTGAAATAACTCGTTTACAAATGAAGAATATATATATATATATATATATATACATATAGATAGATAGATAGTTAGATAGATAGGAACAAATCAACATAGAAGGAAATATATATATATATATATATATATAGAGAGAGAGAGAGAGAGAGAAAGAAAGAAATAGAAAAATATCAATAGATAGATGCATGCAAACATACATAGATATAAACAATATCGATAAATGATATGAACTGAGATAGATAGATAGATAGATAGAGAGAGAGAGAGAGAGAGAGAGAGAGTGAGAAGACTGTGATAGATAGATAGATAGATAGATAGATAGATAGGAAACAACTGACTTAGGTACACATTAATAGAAGTATATATATATATATATATATATATATATATATATATATATATATATACACGTAGGTGTCTGTATAGATGGGTCCATGCGTCCGTGTGCGTGAAGGCATTCATAAATAAAAAAAGAAAAGATTTCGCATGTCGGTAATTAGCCAAACAGGCAGACATTTTCTCCCCCGCCTAAAACGCTCATAAATCGGCTCAAATACACCCGTTTGCTGAGACAACATCAAGAACCGTGCGATGTTGTGCATAAGCCGATTTTCTTAGAATCCACAACATTTGTTTTGATGTCTTTACTCTATTTCTCTTGTTTGTCTACAAGATAACAGATGTTTGATTTTCGTCTGTCTGTCAGTTAGTCAAGTGCCATACGTGAAACACGCTTTAGGCTATCATATCTCGAAAGAGACATGACTGACTGGGCAGAAGATTATCCCGCAGTAGGTTGCCATTGCTTTCTGCCGTAGACTGGTTGCCGACCAAGGCTATAGAACCCAATCTGTCCTGTTATTTAACCCATAAGTGGAGGGAAGAGACGGATTCTTTATCGTAAAGGTTGTTTGTTTTTAGAGCGTTAAAATTTGGATTTTTATAATGGAAATAACATTACTCAATATTTAGAATAAAAATGATTTCGATAAATGTCATGGAGGCATCACCCATCCAACGGAATGAACTCTTCCAGCCAGTACATATACCTCTCCTTACAAGAGGTGTGAAGGAGTAACTTGTGAGTAGCTAGTATATAGCCTGATGAGAACACCCTGAACATAGCCGAAGAGTCGTCTACGAACACTGATACCGTAACGACCATTACGAGTCCCAGTTCGAGGGTCGAATTATAGTATCACACACTAACCCGTATTATCGTTCTACTAACAAAGTTCCAAGTGCTGTATTTTGCCGTGTTTTATATATATTCGTTATTTCCTATTTCGGTTGTTCTGTGTTATTCTTGCTGGATCTTTTACCTGGTCCACGACAATAAATTAAACTTGTAGGTCTTAGAGCGGGCCATTTTTAACGTGGACTGGCGATACAAGACTTCAAACAATGAAAGGCCGAAAATAGAACGCTTAAATAATTTCGACAATTAAATGGATATCACTTGTAAGTCAAAGACAAAATAATAACATAATGAAGATGTTGCCATTCCTCACGACTTCAAATGACTATGGCATATAACAGATACCCAATCATTTGAAGACTTTCAACAACAGCATCAACTAAAATGGATAGCACATGTAACTCGGAGGGAAAATAATGTCATAATCAGAATCTTAATGTTTCACAATAATACAAATAAAATTAATCATCGCATATAACAGAAACTCTATCACATAAGGACTTTCAACAGCAGCAACACCTAAAATGGATAGCACATGTAACTCGGAGGGAAAATAATGTCATAATCAGAATCTTAATGTTTCACAATAATACAAATAAAATTGATCATCGCATATAACAGAAACTCTATCACATAAGGACTTTCAACAGCAGCAACACCTAAAATGGATAGCACATGTAACTCGGAGGGAAAATAATGTCATCATCAGAATCTTAATGTTTCACAATAATACAAATAAAATTGATCATCGCATATAACAGAAACTCAATCACATAAGGACTTTCAACAGCAGCAACACCTAAAATGGATAGCACATGTAACTCGGAGGGAAAATAATGTCATAATCAGAATCTTAATGTTTCACAATAATACAAATAAAATTGATCATCGCATATAACAGAAACTCTATCACATAAGGACTTTCAACAGCAGCAACACCTAAAATGGATAGCACATGTAACTCGGAGGGAAAATAATGTCATAATCAGAATCTTAATGTTTCACAATAATACAAATAAAATTGATCATCGCATATAACAGAAACTCTATCACATAAGGACTTTCAACAGCAGCAACACCTAAAATGGATAGCACATGTAACTCGGAGGGAAAATAATGTCATAATCAGAATCTTAATGTTTCACAATAATACAAATAAAATTGATCATCGCATATAACAGAAACTCTATCACATAAGGACTTTCAACAGCAGCAACACCTAAAATGGATAGCACATGTACACTACCGGAGATAATTATTGGGTCACCCCAGTTTTTTATAAGAAATGTATTTCATTTTTAGGATTTATTGCCAAGAGGATAATTCTAAATGAAAATAGAATGGTTCTTTTGTTTGTTTTTTTTTGTTTTTTTTAATCATTTCACCCCGAGCAAGGCAGAAACGCCACTGATGTGCAGGGTTTACATAAATGTAGAAAGATTAATTAGAAAAGAGTAAGGAGTACAAACTAGTTAGAAAGGAACAATAGAAAGCTGAAAAAGCAGGTGCAATGACAGATACATGGGCGGAGAGAACGTGAAGATTATACAGGGGAGGGGAGAGAGCTAGAGTCCAGTGGTTAGTAGGTGAGTATTGACTTTGCTTTTAAATTTCTGGGGGTCGTAGCCGTCAGGAAAGAAAGAATACGGGAGTGAGTTCCACAGGCGGGAAGTGCGAGAGAGAAAGCTGCAGGAGTAGAATTGTCGTCTGCGTTTGGCTAACCTGACTGTGAATGGGTGGGGCCCAGTTGCCAGTCTGGTTGCACGGGTAAACACCTGTTGAGGAGGCATCAGTGACTTAAGCTCATCCGAGCAGAAGCCATCAAAGTATTTATAGAGCAGAAGCCATGAAAGTATTTATAGAGTTAATACTCTACAATAGCATGTGCATCAAATGAACTGTTCTGGTGTCCAGTTTTTGTGCTCTCTTCCCCATGCTAGTCTCTTCTTATTATTGGCTGACTGAAGCAAAGGCTTCCTGGCTGCCTTGTAAAATTTTGCAAAGTAATAATAACAAAATAGCCATTCTGTTTTCATTTAGAATAATCCACTTGGAAATAAATACTAAAAATAGTATGAAATACATCATTTAAAAAACAAAACAGGAATTACCTAATATTAATGGCCGATAGAAATGATGACATAATTAAGATATTGATGTTCCACAATAATACAAATAAAATTAATTGACTATAGCATATAGCAGAAACCGAATGACCTGAGGACTTTCAACACTGGCAACAACTAAAATGGATAGCACATATAACTTGAAGAAAAAGTGATGACTTATTCAAGATATTAATGTAACACAGTAATATGAATAAAATTGACTATAGTATTTCACTGAAAGCAAATCATTTGAGGACTTTCAACAGTGGCAACAACTAATATGGATAGCACATGTAACTTGAAGAGAAAAGAATGACATAATCAAGATGTTAACATTCTACACTACTTCGAATATAAATCAATTGTCTATAGTATAAAACAGAAACCGAATCACTTGAGGACTTTCAACAGCGGCAACAGCTAAAATGGATAGCACATGTAACTGGAAGAGAAAAGAATGACATAATCAAGATGTTAACATTCTACACTACTTCGAATATAAATCAATTGTCTATAGTATAAAACAGAAACCGAATCACTTGAGGACTTTCAACAGCGGCAACAGCTAAAATGGATAGCACATGTAACTGGAAGAGAAAAGAATGACATAATCAAGATGTTAACATTCTACACTACTTCGAATATAAATCAATTGACTATAGCATAAAACAGAAACCGAATTACTTAAGGACTTTCAACACTGGCAACAACTAAAATGGATAGCACATGTAAATCGTAGAGGAAAGAATGACATAATCAAGATGTTAACATTCTACACTACTTCGAATATAAATCAATTGACTATAGCATATAACAGAAACCGAATTACTTAAGGACTTTCAACACTGGCAACAACTAAAATGGATAGCACATGTAAATCGTAGAGGAAAGAATGACATAATCAAGATGTTAACATTCTACACTGCCTCGAATAAAAATTAATTGACTATAGCATATAACAAAAACCAGATCACTTGAGGACTTTCAACACTGGCAACAACTAATATGGATAGCACATGTAAGTGGAAGAGACAATAAAGCCAAAGTCAAGAGGTTGATATTTCACTTTCAAATGAAAGTCTGAATGCACGGTCATCAGCAAAAAAGAGCAGCTCAGAGTGCCAAATACAGGTGGTGGATGTTAAAGTCGAGCAGGTACGAAAATGTAAATATCTGGAAAATGCTCTAACCGAAGACGGAAAGCGCAACACAGAGATCCAAAGGCGAATTGGCATGACGAAGGACGCGATCCAAAAGCTGAGTAAAGGTATTAAGACACAGGAGACTTTCACTAGAAACAAAGAAGAAAGTACTGAATTTCTATATGATGTGAGTTCTTCAATATGGCGGTGAATATTGGACAATATCTTCAAAGATGAAGGAAAAATTGAAGCAACTGAAATATGGCTCTACAGAAGGATGCTAAGGATATCGTGTACCGAGCATGTGAGCAATGATGAGGTTTTGGAAATGATGGAAACGAAAAGAAAATTAATATTGCGCATCAGGAAGAGACAACTGAAGTTCCTGGGACATGCAATGAGGAAGGAGGGCTTGGAGAACCTGATACTGACATGTCAGATAGAAGGAAAAAGAGACAGAGGAAAGCATCGGATAATATATTTGAATGGCCTGAGCAGAACGGGGGCTGCGAGTCATTACAGGAGAAAGCGTGCTAAGAGCCACCAGGGATAGGGAGACCATGATCGTTTCCGTCCTGAAAGGACAAGGCACAAAGAAGAAGAAGAAGAAGAAGAAGAAGAAGAAGAAGAAGAGGAGGATCTATGAATATTTCCATGAAAAGTGTTCAAACTGTTGTATCGCCGAGGTGGATACGATACACAGAGAAAATGTGTTGCGGTATTATTCAGCAAAATAGCCTGTGCTAACTTGATATACACAGTCCAATAGTTAAAATAACAGACAAGACAAAACTGCCAACAAAGAGGGGAGAGAAAACAATTATTTTTGTCGGGAAAAGCAACCGAAGCGACAAAAATAGAGAATACATGTGAGCAAGTTCCTGGGACATGCAATGAGGAAAGAGGGCTTGGAGAACTTGATACTAACAGGCCAGATAGAGGGGAAAGGAGACAGGGGAAAGCAGCGGATAATATATTTGAAGGGCCTGAGCAGGTGGATGACTGAACGGGGGCTGAGAGATGTTACAGGAGAAAATGTGCTAAGAGCCACTAGTGATAGAAAGACGTGGAAGGCAATGATCGCCTACGTCCTGAAAGAACAAGGTACATAGAAGAAGAAAAAGAACAAGAAGAAGAATCATGTGAAGACTTTCAACTATAATCCCTAAACAAATGCTTTCTTAGACAATTGATTAAAAATTGTTTCCAGCAAGTTATATTTTTATGTCTTAGAGTGGACCATTTTTCATTGTGGACGGACGATACACGAATATTAATAATGACAGGCCAAGTTAAATAATTTCTCCAACTAAAATGAATAGCACTTGTAATTCGAAGACATCAACCGCTTTCATGAAAAAAAAATTTCGGTATTCCTTAATCGAATGGTTATTCTTACTAACGGTTGAAATTTTCGAGTAGCTTTGAGTTTGAGCTGTTTTTTTTTTCACGGCATATTAACATCTGTGGGTTATTTAATGTCAAGAAGGTAGTGTTTTAAGGGTTTTTTTATTTAATATTCGGTTATAGTGAGAAGGTTGATTTAGTCAGAATTCAATTAAATTTTTTTGTTTTTATTGTTTTTTTTTATTTTAGAAAACTGAAAATGTCTACCAGTTTTGTTTTCAAAAATGTTTTGCTGAGAATATTTTTTCCTTCAAAAATGTATTGTTGGTAATATTTTTCCTTTAAAAAAAGTATATTTTTCTATAAAAGTGTATTTTTATGCTTTCATAGTGTTTTGACCCCATTATATAATAATTTCTTAGACCACAATTAATAGGATTTTTCTAAAATCGGACATTAATTTTCAAACAATCTCATAAAATATCTTTCTGTTTATGAACTAATTATTAAACATACGACAACAATCTACATGATACTGTAAGCGACATAATATTTACAGAAACTAGAAAACATATGGACATCAAGCGTGTTATTCAACTAGTTTAGAATGTGTAAACTATTAATCCTAAGCAACTATTTTCTCAGATCACTAATTAAAAATGGCTTCGAGCAAATTAAACTTGTAGGTCTTAGAGAGGACTATTTTTCACAGTCGATTGACGATACAGGTTTAGAAACAATGAAAGACCTGAAAATACAACACTTAAATAATTTCTACAACTAAAATTGATAGCACATGTAAGTTGAAAAGAAAACAATGATATAATCAATATGTTAACATTCCACACGCCTTCAAATAAAAATCAACTGACTATAGCATATAACAAAAAACACAACTTTTGAAGGCTTTCAACAGCTGCAACAGTAAATATGGATAGCACCCGTAAGTCGAAGAGAAAAAAATGGCATAGTCAAGATGTAGACATTCCACACTACTTCAAATAAAAATCAATCGACTATAACATATAACAAAAACCCCATCCCTTGAGGACTTTCAACAGCTGCAACAGTAAAAATGGAGAGCACATGTAATCTGTAGAGAAAATAATGGCATAATGAAGTTGTTGACATTAAGCAGGACTTCAAATAAAAATTGACTATAGCATTGGACAGAAACCGCAATAATTGATGAATTTCAACAGCAGTAACATTAAAAATGGGGTAAATAGCAGATGCAAGGCAATTTTTTTAAAAATCATATCGCCCAAAGCAAGGCATTTTACTGCCACTGTAGCACAGGGGAGTTACATAGGAGGAAAGTTATGAGAAAGAGTGACAGGTTATAGGGGGATGTGAGGAAGTGGGTAAGAGAAGGATGGCTGTGGCCATAAAGTGAGGGGTCAGTTTATATATTGATTGTAATGTAGAATTGATCCCCCACTTTGTATCCAAATTATAATAGTATAGAAATTATTTTTTTAATAATCATATCGCCCCACGCAAGGCATTTTATTGCCACTGTCTTGCGGGAGGTTACATAGGAGGAAAGTTATGAGAAAGAGTGACAGGTTATAGGGGGATGTGAGGAAGTGGGTAAGAGAAGGATGACTGTGGCCATAAAGTGAGGGGTCAGTTTATATATTGATTGTAATGTAGAATTGATCCCCCACTTTATATCCACATTATAATAGTATAGAAATTATTTTTTTAATAATCATATCGCCCCACGCAAGGCATTTTATTGCCACTGTCTTGCGGGTGGTTACATAGGAGGAAAGTTATGAGAAAGAGTGACAGGTTATAGGGTGTGTCAGGAAGTGGGTAAGAGAAGGATGAGAAATTTGATGAGAGTGAAGTGGAGGGAGAAAGGAGCATACGATAGAGAGAGAGAGGATGCAGGTTAGTGAGACTATTGACTTTACATTTAAATTCTTGGAGATTGTTAGCTGTCGGCGAAGCAAGTAAATAGAAGGGAATTCCACAGGCGGTAAGTGCGAGAAAAGAAGCTTCTGGAGTAGAATTTGCATTTACATATTTTTGGTTTCACAGTAAAAGGACAGAACCTAGTTGCTAAGTAAATTCATACATAGGGGTCATCAGTGAACTAAGTTCATCGGAGCAGAAGCTGTGAAAGTATTTGTAGAAGAGACACAGGGAAGCCACATTGCACCGTTGAAAAAGTGATTGTATTTGAGCTGCCAAGACGGGATCTATCACATTACAGATTCTCTGTTAGATTTTGTCAAGGACCCCTAGGTGGATAACAGGAGCACCCGGCCATATATGGCAGCAGCATTCAATGCACAGGTGAATGGTAGATTTATATATGTGCAGGATTGTTTCAGGCGGAAAAAGACTTCCTGGCCCTACACATAAAATAATGATATAACCAAGATTTTGATTTTCAAGACTTAAAAAAAAAGGTTAAGGAGGAAATACCTTTACTATTAGAAAGAGAGATGGATTGTAGTAGATAGACTAAACTATCGCCCGGTTCACACTCCACCCACGTCTATTGAATAGGTGAAGAGGCTCATCCCTTGTTCCCTGTTTAGGATGTGGTTTCCGGTTTTCTCTTTCCAATCTTCTTACTCTTACGTAGCCCCCTGCGCATCAGTGGCGGTACCGCCTTGCTTGGGGTGATATGATTAAAAAAAAAAAAGTAAGAATTTTTACAAATTTTAAGTGACTCTAACGCTGTTAGATCACCAAATCTAAAGTTATTTATAAATGGAACTTTGTGTGTGCGTGTGTGTGTCTGTGTGTGTGTCCGTTACCGATAGACTCCGAAACGACTGAACCGATTTTCTTGAAAATTTACACAGTTGTACTATAAGCATCTGCGAGTGTTCTTAGCTAGGTTTTGTGTCGAAAATCGATAATCGAAAAAATCGGGTTATAGAAGGAATGGTCCGATTTTAATAAAATTTGATACACTTATAGACAAAGACATAAGAAACGATATTCAGAAGTTTCAAGGTTGCATTTCTTACAATAGTGCAGAAAATCGATAATATATATATCAAAGTTTTCATTACACCCGAGCAACGCCGGGCTGTATTGCTAGTGTTGAATATTTCTTTTCAGGAAACAGCTCCAGTTACCGTTTTTCTTCTCCTTTTTTATTGTTATTATGTCCACCATAAAGCGAAGGTATTGTATTCGGTCACGTTTGTCTGTTTGTTTGTTTGTGGTCAAGATATCTCGAAACCGGACGGATGTGTTCGGATGATTGATCTCATGCTTGGCACAAATCGATTTCAATCACACAGGATAAAATTTCTTGCTTAATTTCCGTTATTATATTTTATTGTGTGTGTGTGTGTGTGTGTGTGTGTGTGTGTGTGTTTCACTAATATTCTTTTTTACGTTTCATATGCCAAATACTGAAAAAACTTCCCTTATAGTCTTCCAAAGTGTTTCAGTTGTCAGCACGGCTGCTATCGTCTAAATTGTTTTCAAAATTTGATTCACCAAAATGTTAGTCGCTGACTGTGGAATTTATGGCTTCAGAAAAATAACTTTGGAGGTTATTTTCATAAAATTCTCGTTTTCCTTTTTATTTTTCGGCCATCTTTTAGAATTGTTGTACTATTTGGAATTCTGATGTCATTGTGAATGTAAGAATTTTCAAAATCTTTGATATTATACACAATGGGTGAAAAAGTGACATGAACTGTTTGAAACAGAATTTCTTTTAGAAACATTCTAAGATTACGGTTCTTGGTATTTCTATACCACTCTTTAGAATTCCAGTCTCAAGGAATATTTAAATCAAAATCTCTCTACTTCTATCGAAGTCAAGAATTTTGCCATAGTTTTTAATTGTTTTTAATCTGGCACAGGATAAAATGTCTTGCTTAGTCTCCCGTTTAATTTTTTGGGGTTTCTTACTAATATTCTTTTATATGTTTCACATGCCAAATACTGACTAACCTTCCCTTACTTTCTGTCATTACATTTTCTGAATGCACTATTTTTCCACAAAAATATTATTATTTATGATATGAATTTTATATCTATTATCCAAAAACAAAAAAAAAAAAAAATGATCAGTCAAGTATCAATTCCGAATGTGAACCATCTCTCAAATTTTCATTTAACACAAACAATATCTATAACTTATATAAATTTACGCTATTTACATTGTTGGGATTACTTTTCTAGTCTTTTTTACGTTTTGGCCGTAGTACGCTCCAGCCTTCTTCAGCTTCTAGGAATTTCAAAACTACCTATTTATTAGGATCACTGGAGTATATCATTCTTATTCTATGTGCGATGCCACTTCTGGTAGCCATGTATTTAACTCCCTTTAACTTAACTCTTCCAAGTTATTTGTTCACCACTGCTGTGGACAGGTATTGAACTCACAACTCATTGGGTCAAGTTACTGGAACTAACCAACGTCTATATCCACTTAGCGTTTTAACCTAGAGTATATACCCCAGTGATCGTAATAAAGGGTTCAGTTCGAATTCCTAGCACGTGAAGAAGGTCGAAGCGTAGAACGGCCGAAACGTCTTGATAATGGCAATGAGAACAATAGTCCGAACAATGCAAATAGTGTAAATACTACTTCATCTCAGAAGAATAGACAAACATTATATAAATTTCTTTTCTTAAATAATATTGACCCGTTTTATATCTATGAAAACTAAATAATCATTATTCGAATTTACATTTTATTTTAAGAAGACAGCAATTTGGATAAGAGTTTCTGCACCAACCTAAAAAAATGCCTCTTTCAGTTTACAATGTTTATTAATGTAAAAAAAATGTTAAAATAGTTTTAGAAATCAGCCAAAAAAAAATGTAAAGTTGATTTTTCTTCTATAAAACAGATTTGTTATATTTTATTTATTCAAAAGAAATTCACCTCCGATAAAAAAAAAAAAATCACTTAAAATCGCGAATTGTTACATTCTTCGTAACAAGTAACAATAAAATCCTCACCACTGCTAAGAAGGTCGGTTCTCTGTGTTGGGCTAGGAAGTTTATCCCGACTGAAATCATCCTGCACATATATAAATCTACCATCCACCCGCACATTGAATAGTGCTGCCATATCTCGTCGGGTGCCGCTGCTATCCATTAGGGGTCCTTGACAAAATCCAACGGAGAATCTGTAATATGCAGTCACTTTCTCACTGGCGCAATGCGACTTCCTTGTGTCTTTTCTACAAATACTTTCATGGCTTCGGATGAACTTAGATGAACTTAGCTCACTGGTGCTCCCTATATACTAATTTACTCAAGCCACAAGATTGGCAATTAGGTCCCACCATGTTACAGTGAAACTAATAAATTGTAAAGGCAAATTCTACCCATCAGCTTCTTTTCTCGCACTTTCCGTCTGTGGAATTTCCTTCCGTTTACTTGCTTCTCCGACAGCTACAATCTCCAGGAATTTAAATGTAAAGTCAATAGTCATCTCCTATGTTACTAACCTGCATCCTCTCTCTCAAGCTCCTTTCTCCGTC
>JBBBDQ010000618.1:895000-942500 GCA_037127315.1 Ascarosepion bandense | reverse complement strand
AATGAAGAGATACACTGATAATGATGCTGAACCGTTTAATAACAGAGTGTTACAATCAAGATGTACACAATATTTACAGTCTCTTTTGTGTGTTGCTTCCTGGAAGCTATGATAATGATAGTAATCAATTGTTGTATCGTGGAATGAAGAGATACACCGAGAAATGTAGCTGGAAACTGTTTGACAATACTTTGACACAATCAAGATGTACATACAATATTTACAGTCTTCGCAGTAGTAGGTGTTGGCCTTCAGTTTTTCTAGTGATAATGACAGCAACTCCAACTGTTGTATCGTGGAATGAAGAGATACGAGAAATGTAGCTAAACTGCTTTATTAACAGATTGACACAATCAAGAGGCTATTAATAATATTTACAGTCTCTGCAGTAGTAGGTGTTGCTTCCTGAAGTCAGTGATAATGACAGCAATCAACTGTTGTATCTAAATGAAGAGATACACTGAGAAGCAGCTAAACTGCTTTAATAAACAGAGTGTTACAATCAAGATGTACACATACAATATTTACAGTCTCTCGTGGTAGTAAAGTGTTCAATAGTGATAATGACAGCAATCAACTGTTGCATTTTAAAATGAAGAGATACACCAGAAATGTAGCTAAACTGCTTTATTAACAGATTGATACAACTAAGATGTATATACAATATTTACAGTCTCTCATAGTAGGTGCTTCCCAAGTCAGTGATAATGACAGTAACCCAACTGCTGTCAACGGAAAATGAAGAGATACACCGAGAAATGTAGCTAAACTGCTTTATTAACAGATTGACAAGCAACCACAAAGTATACAATATTTACAGTCTCTCGCAGTAGTAGGTGTTGCTTCCTAAATAAAGATAATGATAGTAACCAACTGTTGTATCGTGGAATGAAGAGATACACCGAGAAATGTAGCGAAACTGCTTTATTAACAGATTGATACAATCAAGATGTACATACAATATTTACAGTCTCTCGCAGTAGTAGGTGTTGCTTCCTGAATAAAGACATGATACAATCAACTGTTGTATCGTGGAATGAAGAGATACACCGAGAAATGTAGCTAAACTACTTTGTTAACAGAGTGGTACAATCAAGATGTACATACAATATTTACAGTCTCTCGCAGTAGTAGGTGTTGCTTCCTGAAGTCAGTGATAATGACAGCAATCAACTGTTGTATCGTGGAATGAAGAGATACACCGAGAAATGTAGCTAAACTGCTTTAATAACAGAGTGGTACAATCAAGATGTACATACAATATTTACAGTCTCTCGCAGTAGTAGGTGTTGCTTCCTGAAGTCAGTGATAATGACAGCAATCAACTGTTGTATCGTGGAATGAAGAGATACACCAAGAAATGTAGGTAAACTGCTTTATTAACAGATTGATACAATCAAGATGTACATACAATATTTACAGTCTCTCGCAGTAGTAGGTGTTGCTTCCTGAAGTCAGTGATAATGACAGCAATCAACTGTTGTATCGTGGAATGAAGAGATACACCGAGAAATGTAGCTAAACTGCTTTATTAACAGATTGATACAATCAAGATGTACATACAATATTTACAGTCTCTCGCAGTAGTAGGTGTTGCTTCCTGAAGTCAGTGATAATGACAGCAATCAACTGTTGTATCCTGGAATGAAGAGATACACCAAGAAATGTAGGTAAACTACTTTATTAACAGAGTGGTACAATCAAGATGTACATACAATATTTACAGTCTCTCGCAGTAGTAGGTGTTGCTTCCTGAAGTCAGTGATAATGACAGCAATCAACTGTTGTATCGTGGAATGAAGAGATACACCGAGAAATGTAGCTAAACTGCTTTATTAACAGAGTGGTACAATCAAGATGTACATACAATATTTACAGTCTCTCGCAGTAGTAGGTGTTGCTTCCTGAAGTCAGTGATAATGACAGCAATCAACTGTTGTATCGTGGAATGAAGAGATACACCGAGAAATGTAGCTAAACTGCTTTATTAACAGAGTGGTACAATCAAGATGTACATACAATATTTACAGTCTCTCGCAATAGTAGGTGTTACTTTCCGAATTTCGTGTTAATGAAAATACGCCCCCGTGCTAAGCGCCCACTGTCTTTTATACATCCGGACGACCGGGTGTCAGATGGTACGAGCCACGACACAATATCTCCCGCATTCAAAGTTTTTATGTTCGTCGGATATCATATATTTGTTTTTTAGGATCTATCTCTATAGTTCCCGTCGGAGCACGTTTTCCTTTGTTCGTGCAGTTTTGTTGCATTGGTGAGGGCCTGGATACCTCAAACATGTCATAAATGACGGACATGCGTTCTTCTCGTCGTTTATTGCTCTCTTGAAGACTTTTCAAATTCTCTAGCCATTGTTTGTCCAGCTTTTCCTGACGCTGTATTTCTTGCTGTTTAAAGAATCTCTAACATGAAACTTTTTAATTCACCCAATTTATATTTTTCTCTCTTTTTAACCCTTAACCAACGCTTTATTTGTAGATCGCTATGAATTCGAATCCTTCGTCGCCAAGGTCTATGGCCTATCACGTTGAATACACCGGTTCTCGCTGGATCACCGATGTTAAGCAACGTTGAGCCTGGTCAGTACTTAGATGGGTGACCGCTTGTGAATACCAGGTGCTATAAGCGTATAGTGACGGATGTGCGTTGGGGTGCAGTGGATATCGGCTCGGAAAGAGAAAATCGGTGAGCCGAGTTCGAATTCCAGTTGAATACTCTGCAATCACTTAAGCACTGGTACCCTTGAAAAAGGTATTAATCCATCCCTTCCCACCAGTTTTGGGTTAAATAACCGGGTAGGACTTTTTTTAAAAACAAATCCCAATAAATCTTGATAATTGAAAAGATTAAAATCGGACCAGTGCTTCATTAACCCGATTTTTTCGATTATCGCTTATCGGTATTCATCGGGGTTACCGCGACACAAAACCTAGCTAAGAACACTCGCAGACGCTTATAGTACAACTGTGTAAATTTTCAAGAAAATTGGTTCAACCGTTTCGGAGTCTATAGGTAACACACACACACACACACACACACACACACACACACACACACACACACACACACACAGAGACAAAGTTTCATTTATAAATAAGTTTAGATCAGATATCTACAGCCTCTTGCAATAGTAAGTGTTATTTCCCGAAGTCCGTGATAATGACAACCCCCGTGCTAAGCGCACATTGTCTTTTATACATAAGGGAGACCGGATGTCACATGGTACGAGCCATGACACAACAACATGCATTTTTAATTTCTTCTCAAAGTGCCGTTAACATGGTTACTGTTCTGAGATACACAGTCTCGTGTAGGTTCCTCAAAAGGTAAAATTCTCAAACTCAGAAAGACAATGGTTTCCTTTCCTAAAGTGTTTAGATTTTTTGTCGGAATCTCTGTTTATCTTTTTTGCTCTCTCTGTCTGTCTGTCTGTCTCTCTCTCTCTCTCTATATATATATATATATAGTAATAAGATAAAAATAATAAAATAATTACGACAATTTACCAATCGCACCAATAATATATATATATATATATATATATATATATATATATATATATATATATATATATATATATACAGTACAGTGTAAAGGAATGAGAAGAACTATTTTATCTTTTATGAGGCATATTGACAGAAAATAAACCATTTAATTAAAGTAATTTTATTTGATTTATTCAACAAATGCTTTAACAACAAAAAGTACTTGTGACAACATAAATTTAATATTTAGCATGATAGCCTTTCGCTTTGAAATAATAAAAAACAATTGCGACAATTTACTCATCGCACCTAATATATATATATATATATAGTACTGTGCAAAAGTATTAGGACAAAAACTATTTTATCTTTTATGAGGCATATAAACAGAAAATAGACAATTTAATTAAATTAAATTTGATTAACTCAACAAATATTTAACAAGGAAAAATACTTGTTACAAAATAAATTTAATATTTAGTATAATAGCCTTTTGCTTTGAATTAATAAAATAATTCCAACAATTTACCAATCGCACCTAGTATATATATATATATATATATATATATATATATGGGAAAAACTATTAAAAGGTTGTAAGTTTAAAAATGTATTTTTCTGACAGTATTTATTTCTATCATTATATTTGATATTTCAGACAGGCCTCGGCCCTTCATCAGAAACAAATGATTTTGAAATTTAAATTAGAAACGTATTTCGCGAGAGCGTTCGTGGAAAGAGATTGTTTACATCACGTGACGCAGAAAGCGACAGATTTTTAAAAATATTTGTAAACGTAAACCGATCTTTAATAATACTTATAAATTTTGTTTTGGAGAAAATTTTTTTAAGTGTATCCAAAAAGTGTTTAACTATTGAAAAATTTATAAAGATTCAAAAGTCCCTATTTAACCCTAGCCTGTGTGTATTTAATTTTAAAATGCTGTATTTTTCTTTCTTCTGTGTGAGTGTGTAGAATCGGAATCGGAGTCTATTAGTAAACATTTGCAGTTTTCTAATGTGTGTCCCGGTTGATTGAAGTGTTGAGCTATGGGGAAATATTTGTTGTTCTGGCGTATGCTAAGTTTATGATTATTGAAACGGAATCTAAAACTATTTCCAGATTCACCACTATATATCCACTATTTGGACATATTGAACAGAAGAGAATATATAATGTTTTGGCTGTCACAGGTGAGGCGTGGTGGGTGCAATTTGATGTTGGTGTTGGGTTGATAAATACTGCGTCCTTTACTAAGTGTTTACAAATTAAACAACGGGATTTCAGACATCTGAAATTCCCTGATAGGTTTGTATTTTTTAGATATTTGGTAGAAGTGAGGATAACTGATAGGTTGGGTGTTTGTTTCATTGTATTTATGGGTGGTTTATCGAAAATGTCTTTGATTGTTTTGTTTGATTGGAGGTTCTTGTAATCATTTTTTAAATTTTTAATAAATGTGTGGGAATATTGATTGTGGTAAAAAACAATGGGAATTAGGTTGTTGTTTTTTTCTTTTCTTGTACGTGAGAAGTGTGTTACGATTTATGTGGATGGTTTTATTTAGTGCTTCTTTTATTATTTTTATTGGGTATTTACATTTTAGAAATTGCTTTGTTAGGTTGTTAATATCGTATAGAAAATCTGGATGGTCTGAGCATATGCGTTTGATTCTTAGAAATGAGCTGTATACGATAGATTTTTTAATTTAAGGGGATGACAACTGTTAAAGTGTAGGAATTTATGTTTGTTTGTGGGTTTGTTGTATAGATCGGTGGAAAGTGTATGTTTGTTTAATTTTATCATGACGTCTAAGAAAGGGACGAATGTTACTCCATGGTAAATTTAATTGTATTGTGGAAGTTGTTGCAGAAAGTAAAAAAAGTTTTTTAATTTTTCTAACCCATGAGTCCATAATAAGAAAATGTCATCAATGTATCTAAAATAATGTGATGGTTTATATTGTGAATTGTCTAGTATCTTTCTTTCTAGAATGTGCATAAAAATATTGGCATAACTAGGTGCCATTTTCGTGCCCATTGCTATACCACTAATCTGTAAATAGTGTTTGTTGTTGAATTTAAAATTATTATGTGTTAAAATGAAATTTATTAATTGGCATATATCTGTAATTTGGTTGTTAGGTAATTTGCTTTTACTAAGAAACTCATGGCAAGCTGATACTCCTTCAACATGTGGAATGTTCGTGTACAGAGACGTAACATCCATCGTTACTAGGATATTATCATCGTGGACTAAGTTAATGTTTTGTAATTTGTTAAGAAAATCAGTAGGTCTCTAATATAATTAGGTATGACAGGCAATAAAAGTTTTAGGATATTGTCTATGTACCCAGATATAAGTTCTGTGAGGGTACCAATGCCTAATATTATGGTGTGATTTTAAGGGCTTTTGAAATTTTATAGATCTCTTCATTATTTGATTGTTTAGTATGATGTGGGTTGGATGAAGAGGTGTTAGGGTATTTTTCTAAAATGATTTTGGGGAGTTTATGTAGTTTTGGGATAGTGTAGAATGTTGCTGTTTAGGGGTTCTCAGGAATAAGAGATTTTATTTTATTTTTTATGTTGTTGTTCAGGTTCTGAATGAGAAATGATAATTCTGTTTTGTAAGTGCTAGTCGGATCTAGAGGTAAGGGTACATAGAACCTGTTATTTTGAAGTTGTGATTCTGCTTCTGCAATATATATATATATATATATATATATATATATACAGTACTGTGCAAAAGTATGAGGACAAGAACTATTTTATCTTTTATGAGGCATATTGACAGAAAATAAACAGTTTAATTAAAGTCATTTTATTTGATTTACTCAACGAATGCTTTTACAGGAAAAATAATTGTTACAAAATTGATCTAATATTTAGTATAATAGCCTTTTGCTTTGATCACAGCTTTCATTCTGTCAGGCATTGACATCACAAGCTTCTTCAATGTATTTAATGGTATCTCCTTTCATTGATTGCATCATTTATTTTTCCGGTTTTAAAATCTGTTCACAACGAATTCGAGAATTTCAGGATTTTATCTTTTTGGCCTCATCAAAACTTTGTGACAATCTCGAAACAATATTTTGGCTACCGCTTATTTCTCAGTTTCACTTTGTCACATAATGGTCGCCGATGCGTTGACCGGGTCTGACCCGCTGCCCACACCTGCAAAATGTTTTTCAATTCATTCAGCCAGTTTCCAATATTTCATTTTGCGAAATTTTTTTTTCACAATTCATTAGCTGCGTTCATATTGCAACCGAAGAAACAATTTTATTATCCATTAGGCTTATTTTTCTCTCTGTTCACATTGGAACAATTAATCTGCACAATTAATAATACAACTAATAATAATTTCTTTCCCTCCGTCGTGTTAAAATAGGGTTATATTTTTCCATATGCCAAAAACAGTGTTTCAAACAATATGAAAAACAAATCATGTTTGGTGGTATATATCTAAATATAAACTGTCCAGTGTCTGAATACTTTTCGAAAAGCATTATGACTTTTTAAAATTTTTTTCTTCTATTTTTCTGGTTAGGTCTCATCATTTTCAAATTCCAGTTCTTGGTGACTTCACGTGACATATCGTTTATTTGTTTTGTTTTTCTATCCCTTAAGTATATGAAGTATGTTTGTTCCTAACGAAAATCAAGAAAAATGATCTGGAAATAAATCATTAATAACCACCTTTCATTAATTTATAACCAGATGTCGAACCGGTAAATATTTGTTTCAGAAAATCCACTTCGATCACGAAGAACCAATCAGCTTCAGAGTAATCTAGTAGAACAGGAAGAGACAACTGAAGTTTCTGGGACATGCATTGAGGAAAGAGGGCTTGGAGAACCTGATACTGGCAGGAAAGATAGAGAGGAAAAAGAGACAAAGGAAGGCAGCGGATAACATATTTGTAGGGCCTGAGCAGGTGGATGACAGAACGGGGGTTGCGTGGTGTAACAGGAGAAAACGTACTAAGAGCCACCAGGGATGGAGAGAAGAGGAAGGCCATGAACGCCTATATCTCGCTCATTTTGTCTCCCGTAACTCTAACGCGGTCATGTAATTAACTGCTGAATGACTTTCGGCGTAGGCAACAAATTTCGGCCTATTTTCGGCCTATTTACTTCTTTTACTGAAATTTCCGCCAAATTTCATTTGTTTCCTGTAATGAAAGTAATACGCGAGTTTTTTCTACGCGTATTAATTTCATTACAGGAAGTAAATAGGCTGAAATTTCAGTAAAGGAAGTAAATAGGCCGAAATTTGTCAACTACGCCGAAAGTCATTCTGCAGTTAATTACATGACTTCGTGAGAGTTACGGGAGACAAAAAGTACGAGATGAAGTCCGATTTTTTTCTGGTCGTTAAAATCAATAAGGGTAGGTTTCTTCAATAACTAATTGTTGATTTGAGTTCAGCATATACATTTGTACAGAAGCCTTTGGAACCTAAAACGAAAATTTACCCTAAATTTATTTGTAGATTTTAAAATCTTGTTAAGTCTTTGATTCTTTTTTCGTTTAAAAGAAATTAATTAAATTCAATCCATACGTCCACACGCAAAAAAAATAAATAAACAAAACTGATGTAGTATATGTAGTATATATGTATATGTATATGTAGTATATGTAGTATATGTAGTAATAGCAGTAGTAACAAAATATAAAGAAATGCACAGACGCATTTATGAGGTTTTTTGTTTGTTTGTTTTTGTTTTTTTTTTCTTCTTTATCGTTTATTGGCTGGATTGGATTTTTACTCACTAGATGGGATGGATAGCTTTTTAAACCTATGATAATAATATTTTAAGAAATATATGTTCTATTTGTGAATTAAGGTTGGACCAATGTGCTTTAATCTGGTAATAAATAATTACAGAATTTAAAAATATTTTTTTTTGATATTTCTTTCCCTGTCCTTCACAGAAAATAAAAAGAAAATTAAGCTGCTGATAGAAAACCCTAATTAGGGGGTCGCATGGGTTTCAAACTTTTAGGTAAGGGGTCGAGAGAGCGAAAAGGTTGGGAATCACTGCCTAACCGAGACGGATTAATACCAGGAAGTAAATACTATGAATTTGACTGGAATTCGAACTCGACTCTCCAATTTCTCGTCTGGAACCGATATCCACTGTACCACAGTATATAAATACAGGGTGCCGAATAAAATATAAAAGACAGATAATTTAGACAAACATTTTAAACATCTAGAGATAATTGTTTAATTTGTGCAAGAATCATCATCATCATATTATCATCATCATCATCATCATCGTCATCATCATCATCATCGTCATCATCATCCTTCTTCTTCTTCTTCTTCTTCTTCTTTTTCTTCTTCTTCTTCTTCTTCTTTGTGCCTTGTTCTTTTAAGACCTAGGCGATCATGGCTTTCCATGTCTCTCTATCGTGGTGGCTCTTAGGACGCATTCTCCTGTTACACCACGCAAATCCCACTCTGTCATCCACCTGATCAGGTCCTTCAAATATGTTATCCGCTGCTTTCCCCTGTCCCTTTTCCCTCTATCTGGCCTGTTAGCATCAGATTCTCCAATCTCTCCTTCCTCGTTGCATGTCCCAGGAACTTTAGCTGTCCTTTTCTGATGTTCAGCATGAATTTCCTTTTTGTTTCCATCCTTTCCAAAGCTTGATCATTGCTCACATGCTCCATCTATGATATACGCAGCATCCTTCTGTAGAACCACATTTCAATTGCTTCAAGGTTTACGTTCATCTTTGATTATATGGTCCATCATTCACTGCCATATTGAAGAACTGACATTACATAGAAATCCAGTACTCTTTTTTTTCTAGGGAAATTTTCCTGTCTACTCAACTTCACCATGCCAATTCGCCTTCGGATCTCTGTGTCACGCTTTCTGTCTTATGTTAGAACACTTCCCAGGTATTTAAATTTTTGTACCTGCTTGATTTTAGTATCCGTCGCCTGTATTTTAGATGGCTCTTGTTGCTGATGGCCATGCATTCGTTTTTCTTGCAGTTTTTTTTTTAATCGTATCACCCCGAGCAAGGCAGTAACGCCACTGATGTGCAGGGGGCTACGTAATAGTGAAAAGATTAGAAAAGAGAAAGCCGGAAACCACATCCTAAACAGGGAACAATGTATGAGCCTCTTAACCTGTTCCATAGACGTGGGTGGAGTGTGAACCGGGCGATAGATGGATTTATCTACTCCAATTGAAAACAAAAACAAAAGTGAGAAGATTGGAAAAGAGAAAGCCGGAAACCACATCCTAAACAGGGAATAAGGGATGAGCCTCTTAACCTGTTCAATCGACGTGGGTGGAGTGTGAACCGGGCGATAGATAGAATTGAAAAAAAAAATTTTTTTTACTCCAATTGAAAAAAAAAAAAAAAAGTGAGAAGATTGGAAAAGAGAACTTGTAGTCTTTTTTTGTCACTCTTTTCAGTTACCTTCATAGGGGGGCTTGTAGTTTCCTTTCTGTGTCTGCTATCAGCACTGCATCATGCTCGTATTTTATGTTGTACAAATTGTGGCCTCCGATGGCAGGCTAAATAAACTTATTTCATTATTTACTGCATTTTTACTTGGTGCTCTGTAGAACCATTATACATATGTTATATTTTCTTTTGCAAGAATGTTTAGAAATGTATCCTTTACCATAATTCAGTTGTGTTATGAGAGAAATGTGCGTTGTGGTGCAGTGGATATCGACTAGGAACAAGAAAACAGGCAGCCGAGTTCGAATACCAGTTGAATTTCTTGCATTCACTTGCGCACAAACACCCTTGGGAAAGGTATTAATCCGTCTCTTCCCTCCAGTTATGGGTTAAAGGACAGAATAAATTGGGTTCTATAGCCTTGGTCGGCAACCAGTCTACCGCAGAAAGCAATGGCAAACTACTGCGGGATAATCTTCTGCCCATTCAGTCAGTTCTCTTTCGAGACATGATCGCCCAAGCGTGTATCACGTATGTCATTAACTGATTGACTGAATATAATAGTTGGAAATATAATTAAGGCTTCTACTGGACATAACGTGGGGGATCTGTTTTCTGTTGTTATCAAGTAATAAACTGATCTCCCACTAATTACTACGTAATAATATCATACATCTCTTCCCCCTATGAGATGTATGAGTCAAGTAACAGGATAGATTGGGTTCTATAGCATTGGTCGGCAACCAGTTTACCATAGAAAGCAATGGCAATCTACTGCGGGATAATATTCTGCTCAGTCAGTCATGTCTCTTTTGAGACATGATCGCCCAAAGCGTGTATCACGTATGTCACTTAAATGACTATGGGAGAAATTAGCACTTTTATTTTTGTATAGAATTCTCCGATTAAAATCTTCTTTGGGAGACTTTAATACGTTTGTTTCCCACGTCCATATATATATATATAACTTTCTTTCCCTCATCGAACACAATGTATAAAATTACAAGGCTGGACGTGAATGAAATTAAAACATATAATTTACTTTTAAGTTGCGAGATTAACCTGCGAGAGCATTTAGATTGTAAAATAAATCGAAATACCGATAAATAATTGTAAGACTCTATACACTGTAAATAAGTCTTCTTTCTTCACCCTTGTCTTGAAAATTTAAGTAGGTGCAGTTTACTTTCAACGATGAGGCCTGTAAAACGTAACAACCTTTTTCTCCTTTCATGTTTTTTTTTTTTATCATAATCTCCAACATATTTTTTTTTCTATTAGATCTTAATACCTTGGCTCGATCGCACTTGATTTTAGCGTAGACGCCTGTAACGGGGCCGATTCTCCCAATGCTAATTGCATCTATCGACCCTGGTTGCCAAGACCAGCGTTTATTGCCGTCTCCAGTGTGCTTGCAGTCGCACCCAACCGTCTGAGTCATCACAACTTCCAGCCTAAGCCTCTAGTTCAATATATTTCAATGTTGCACAAACCCTTGTCTCAACGCACTCTGATGGAATACAATGAGTGGTAAGGGAGTCGAACCTGATTAACATCAGATTGTAATCAATACATCAGGCACTCCTAAAATTAATAGCATCGGGAGGGCTAAATTAGCCATTATCTTGCTAAAACCCAGAAGGAAGACAAAACGAAATATAAACCACGTCATTCCTGTTGGATTAGCGTCTACAGAGTGCGATGGGTAAATTTTCGCCATTTCATATTTTTAATTTTATGCATCCGCGTGGTTTGAGTTTATCGACTGTACAAATGGGTCAGTTGGGAAACGCCTGGGGTGGGGGGTGGGGGAAGAGTATCATGACGTTATTCACTTCGCCAGAAATTTGGAAACTTTAAGCTGTACTTCTTGGCATTCGCACCGGAAACTTTAACATGAATATGTAAGAGCCTTTAGGTGTCAATCTGAGGACAGTGCAGAGGGTTCGGAAAGAGTTGGATGAATCTAATGATGATTACGAAAGCTTCTGGAGTAATCACTTGTGATGGCGACGTCAAGCCTCCAATGACCTTCCCACAGGGCCTCAGACTCAACATGAGATGCGACTGATTCTGAAGACATTTTAAGGCTGTGGTTGAAGCCAATGGCGATTTACTCTTTAATATTTCAAGTTATTTTTTGTGTAATTTTGGTAAATATATCTGTTAAAATGAGATGTCAGTTTTATTCTCAATGCCCCATGTCTTTGTGGCTCGTGATAAGAATTTTGGGATCATTGTAAAGACACTGATTAAGCAAAATAATAAAAATAAAACATAGGTATAGATGAGTAATTTTCAATAATTTGGAATCATTTCGAACTTTTTTTCTCATTTTGATTGACATAACTGTTATAATAGACACAACATTTTGACCAAGTACCCTCATTGTGCGTTGTGGTACAGGGATGTGCGTTGTGGTACAGTGGATATCGGCTCGGAACGAGAAACCGGGGAGCCGTGTTCGAATTCCAGTTGAATCCATTGTATTCACTTACGCGCAAATACCCTTGGGAAAGGTATTAATCCGTCTCTTCCTTCTAGTTATGGGTTAAATATCAGGACAGATTGGGTTCTATAGCCTTGGTCGGCAACCAGTCTACCGCAGAAAGCAATGGCAACCTACTTTTCTCTTTTCTCGATCATGTCTCTTTCGAGACATGATCGCCCAAGCGTGTATCGCGTATGGCACTTAACTGACTGACTGAATATAATAGTTGGAATAATGATTAAGGCTTCTACTGGTCATAAATTGGGGGATCAGTTTATTACTTCATAACAATAGGAAACCGATCTCCCACTAATTACTACATAATAATATAATACATTTCTTTCCCCTCTAGCTATGAGTCAAATAACAGGACAGATTGGGTTCTATAGCCTTGGCCGGCAACCAGTCTACCGCAGAAAGCAATGGCAACCTACTGCGGGATAATCTTCTGCCCAGTCAGTCATGTTTCTTTCGAGACATGATCGCCCAAGCGTGTATCACGTATGGCACTTAACTGACTGACCCTCATTGTTGTGTTAGTTTAAATTCTTCACTTCAGATATTTTTATGAAGTTTATGAATAAAAAAAATTGTTTACATATTTATTTCTTTATAAAATGCTCAATGGTAAATATTTCATTATAGTTGCTTTACACATTTTTATAATCTTGTAAATATTTATTTATTGTTATTTACCAGTTTATAAATAACGAGGAAGACAAGTTTTATTTTTAATTTTATGAAAATGCCAATGAACAAGAACTGAATCTGAATTTACATGATTTTCTGAACAGAATATATTTTCTTCACATTAATTTATAATCTCAGGTGACTTCATATTTATAATTACTCTTATTAATCTTGGAATTATTTTAAACTTTTGCTCTCATCTTGGTTGATATAGGTGTTATAATAAACACAATGTTTCGACCAATTACCCTCTGGTCATCATCAGGTGCCCATAGATTGGCTGATGTGGAATATCTCGTTGATTATTGCGAAATATCTTGTAAAATCAATTATTGTTCTATCATGTAGGAATTTGGTACTCTTACTACCAAGTCCAAAGATCGAACTCATGACCACTAGATGATACTAACACATGTATACCCAACTACTATATCCACTACGCCACCGACCCGAAGCAGTGTATTTTTGGAGCCTTTTATATTCAATGTCAGATGGATTTTGACAACTGGATTACGTTAGTGGGTTCGTCCCACTTGTCATAATTTGTATTTATTTCTGAGATGAGGAATTTTCAATAATCTTGGAATTATTTCGAACTTTTGTTCTCATTTTGATTTATATAGGTGTTATAATAGACACAACGTTTCGACCAAGTACCCTCTGGTCATCATCAAGTGTCAATAGATTGGCTGGTGTAGATTATCTCGTTGATTATTGCGAAATATCCTGTGAAATCAATTATTATTCTTTCATGTTGGAGTTTTGGTTCGTCGCTACAAAGTCCAAGGTTCGAATTCATGACTGAGAGTAAAACACTACGCCTCCTTGGCCTTACACTCTCGGCGGACCTCAAATGGAATAACTATATCGAATCCATTGCTAACTCCGCTGCTATGAAGGTCGGTTCTCTGTGCAGAGCCCGGAAATTTTTCCCGTCTGAATCTATCCTGCACATATATAAATCTACCATCCGCCCGTGTATTGAATACTGCTGCCACATGTGGCCGAGTGCCCCTACTACTCTCCTCGGGCTTCTTGACAAAATACAACGGAAAATCTGTAACGTGATGGAACCTGACTTGGCGGAGCGGCTGCAACCACTCTCTCACCGGCGTGACGTGGCTTCCCTGTGCCTCTTCTATAAGTACTTTCACGGCTTCTGCTCCGATGAACTTAGATCGTTGGTGCCGCCTAGCTACGAATTTACACGAGATACTAGATTAGCAACGAGGTCCCACCCTTTTACAGTAAAACAGATAAGATGTAACCGTAATTTCTACTCCAACAGCTGTGGAATTCCCTTCCACATGCCTGCTTCCCCGACAGCTACAATCTCCAGGAGTTTAAATGTAAGGTCAATAGACACCTCCTAACACACTAACTTGCATCTATTCTCTCAAATTCTCTCACCATCTAACCAACCCTCATTCTCGGTACCCTTACCCGTCTATCACCCTCCTTCTGACATTTTCCTGTGTGTTAGTACTTTGCTCAGCTTCTGGAACGCATCCTTTGCCATGCCAATTCGCCTTCGGATCTCCGTGTCGCACTTTCCATCTCATGTTCAAAGAAAAGAGTGCTGGACTGCTACGTGATATCAGTTCTTCCATACGGCAGTGAATGCTGGACAATATCATCGAAAATGAGGACAAAACTGGAAGCAGCGGAAATATGGTTCTACAGAAGGATGATGCGGATATTGTGGACTGAGCATGCAAGCAACGATGAGGTGTTGGAAAGAATGGCACCCAAAAGGAAATTAATACTGAGCATCAGGAAGAGACAACTGAAGTTCCTGGGACATGCAATGAAGAAGGAGAGCCTGGAGAACCTGATACTGACTGGCCAGAT
Organism: Ascarosepion bandense; assembly: GCA_037127315.1. Lineage (NCBI taxonomy): Eukaryota > Metazoa > Mollusca > Cephalopoda > Sepiida > Sepiidae > Ascarosepion > Ascarosepion bandense. The sequence goes on along the minus strand of JBBBDQ010000618.1, from coordinate 927,522 downwards.
AGAAGGAAAGAGAGACAGAGGAAGGCAGCGGATAACATATTTGCAGGGCCTGATCAGGTGGTTGACGGAACGGGGGTTGCCAGGAGTAACAGGAGCAAACATACTAAGAGCCACAAGGGATAGGGAGACGTGGAGAACCATGATCGCCTACGTTCTGAAGGGACAGAGCACATGGAAGAAGAAGAAGAAGAAGAATTAAATTAGTGGGTTTGTGCCACGTGTCATAATTTGCATTTATTTCTGAGATGTTTTTATTTCATCGATATACATTTATAACGAACAATTCATAGCTCAAACTAATATGTAAATCCACTGGTGTTAACTTTAATATTACCTGTTGCCATATATGGAAACATTCTGGACAATATCATCAACAAAGATGAAGGGAAAACTTGAAGCAACTGAAATGTGGTTCTACAGAAATATGCTGAGGATAACATGGACCAAGCATGTGAGCAATGATGAAGATTTGGAAAAGATGAAAATGAAAGGAAATTAATACTGAGCATCAGGAATAGACAGCTAAAGTTCCTGCGACATGCAATGAGGAAAGAAGGCTTGGAGAACCTGATACTAACAGGCCAGATAGAGGGGAAAAGAAACAGGGGAAAGCAGGAGATAACATATTTGAAGGCCCCGAGCAAGTGGATGACAGAACGGGTGTTTTCGTTGTGTTAGAAGAAAAAGCGTGCTAAGAGCCACCGGGGATAGGGTGATGTGGAAAGCCATGATCGCCCACATCTTGAACGCATAGGGCACATGGATGGAGAAGAACCATTGACTGAGCAGGCAGTGCTCCTTAAATTATGTTTTCCTTTACTCAAGGGCCATTAGTTCTTGCAGTATCCCGGGTTGATGTTAATTTCAGCCGTTATCTTAATCATTAATGGAATCATTAATTAACTGTATATGGAAAAATTAATTGACCATCACGAAAGCATTCATTGACCGTGAGGCTAGTTCTACTTACAGTAAATTTTTTCAGCACTCTTTAGCCATCGGAGCGAGATCAAAGTGTACTATGTTTTTTTTTTTTTCAATCTCTAACGGTATTGTCAATATTAGCAGTTATCTTATATAGAAAAATTCATCCACCTCATGTGGAAACATTTATTGACCTTAGACGAAAACATAATTTTCATTAATGTTTGCCATTAGTCCAGAATCAAAATTTATTATCTATTCTCCTAATCATTAATGACAGTGTTAATATTAGCCGTTACCTTATAAGGAAATATTTAGCATTCACTGAACCTTGCAATCAATGCTAACTGAATTATGCTTTTCTTGACTCTTTTGACATCTACTTTGGATCCAAGTGTAGCATCTGTTTTTCTAATCATTATTGTTAATGATATGTTAGTCGTTTCCTTATAAGGAAACATTTAGCATTAATTGACCGAGCAATCAATGCTAACTGAATTATGCTTTTCGTCACTCTTTTGAAATCGACTTTGAATCCGAATGTACCATCTGTTCTACTAATCACAATTGGTAAAGATAATATTAGCTGCTTCCTTATAAGGAAACATTTAGCATTCATTGACCGAGCAATCATTGCTAAAGGAATTATGCTTCCTTTAACTCTTTTGAAATTAACATTGGATCCAAGTGTAGCATCTGTTTTTCTAATCATTATTGTTAATGATATGTTAGCCGTTTCCTTATAAGGAAACATTTAGCATTCTTTAACCGAGCAATCAATGCTGACTGAATTATGCTTTTCTTAACTCTTTTGAAATCGACTTTGAATCCGAATGTACCATCTGTTCTCCTAATCAAAATTGCTAATGGTAATATGATCCGTTTCCTTATAAGGAAACATTCTTTTTACATTAACGGGGCAGAATGAATTGAACGCTGATTCATGGTCTGGTGCTTCCGCTACATTTCTAAAGATCTTTTGCTAGATACAAAGAAGAATCTGCAAAAATATTGGTCTTGATCTAGTATCTCGACTACATTCTGTTTCTCCTACTGCCGTAAAGTAGTTTTTTGTATAAATATTTTAATTGCTCTAATGAGCTTTCCTCAACTTCACGAATTTATGCCTGGTACTAATGAAGGCATTGAAAAATTTGATACTCACATTAGGGTACGAAGGAAGAGAGAAAAACAATGCCTAACATTTTGAGCTTGAGTAAAAACAGTGGAACAGGGCTTATAAGAAATAAATGTTGGGGAGTTGTGGCGAAACTTCGCCGCAAAGTTGTAGTGACGGGTTCGGTCGGAGGTAAGACACAGGACGCAAGAGGTAGGTTCAAAACAGTGTATTAGTGTAACAAGAACAATATATACAAAGGAAGTGTTAGTAATCAGTAAATAGAAATAAGTAAGTCCGAACGGTAAAGTTACGCTGCTTATTGCCTGAATAGTAGCTGTCTTTAACTGCCTACCAGCTGTCTTACTAACTACTCTTAGCTATCTTCCGGAAGTCACGCAGCAAATTATATGTAGCAAGAGAAAGAGTCCTTTCTTCGTATGAGGGCACCATAACAAAATTGAAAAACAAAGTTTATAAAGAACTACCAAGAATAGGAAGTTCTGGTGTTCTGAGTTGGTTGGCCGCGAAAGAAGAACTAAATTGGCAGATATAAGCGTAAGTTCTATTTTAATAGTTTCTTCTTTCGGATTTATCGTTTGTGAAACTCTCTTCCGGTTTTCTACTTACCTGTCAACCACATTCTTCGAACATTTAAATGCAACGTCAATCGTCGTCATCTTTTTTCTTTAAATCCTTGTCTTTTGTTGTTTTTTCCCTTCAGTAACACCTTCTTTCACTCCCAGTGAATCCTGGCGTCTCAGTGGCTTTATCACCTTGCTTGAAATGATTAAATACTTAATATCGGTATGTTGGTGGGAAAATCTTTTCTTGCACGAGCTAATGAATTTTCAGCACCTATTGGCATCCTGCCTTTTACCATCCCCATTCAATTTAGCTTTATCGTTTACATCAGGGGTCGGCAATTCATTCAACCCCGCGGGCCGGATCGTGTTATAATAACGGGTGTCGGGCCGGACGAAGGCCATTAATGAAAAATTAAGGAAAATTACATATGCAGACCCTTGTCAACATAAATATTTAAAACCATAATGAAAATAAACATTGAGAAATCAGAAAAACAAAAGAAAATCTAAAATTAAAAACACCTAACAGAAATTACTTTTCCTCAAGGAACGTCAAAATACTACTTCAAAGTGAAAAAAAAATCACCTGAATTGAAATGGATGAAAGTATGACGTCGCTAAAAATTATTTTTTGTTTATATCCGGGAATCAAAAATTGCAATATATTTTATATTTTCTGGGTTTTCTTTCAATTTTCAAACAAATTACTAAAACGAAACAAAATCCTGAATTTATTTCTTTTTGAATAAGTAAATAGAAAGAGCACTGATTACATTCATTTGAATTTTATTTCGGTTTTTAAAATTAATTTTTATGTTTATATTTTTAATTTTTTACGCAGAAATGGAGGTGATTGGGTTTTGATCATGTTTTGCGGTTATAGTATTCAAATTCAGTTGGGTGGATCAGTGGAAGATAACAGCAGGCTTTTTAGTTGAATTCGAAAGCCTCGTCTCTCATGTTAAAAAGAGCGTCATTGGTAATCAGGTTCGAGGGCCGGTCAAAATGCATTCGCGGACCGAATCCGGCCCGCGGGCCGTAGGTTGCCGACCCTTGGTTTACATGAAAAGCGCCACCCTTTGTTTTGAAAATCTTGTTTTTTTTTTACGTTTTTAAGATTTTGTATTTGGCCTTTGCTAGTTTTCTATGTTTTTTGATTCCATCCAATCGTCCTCTGGTCTAATTCATGTCTTTTACAGAATTCCAAGGGAATCGACACTCCTAACCAATTACGTAACCAATTTTCCATAGTAGTTTGTTATTGCAAATCAACCATTCGACCGTGCATGGAATACTTTTGCCATATCTGGTCAGGCACCCTTGGTGTTCATCTTAGCGTTCTCGACAGGCTCCAAAGGCGAATCTGTAATTTGATTTGTCCCGACCTGGCAGCTCAACACTAGCCACTTTCTCATCGGCGGAATGTGGCTTCCCTCTGTCTCTTCTAAAAATATTTTCATGGCTTCTGCTTCGAACAACTAAGGTCACTGGTCCCCTCTCCACAAGAATTTATTCGGACAAACAGACTGGTATCTAGGTCCAACCCTTTTACAGCTAGATCAACTAAATGCAATCGATACTTCTACTCCCACAGCTTCTTTTCTCGCGCTTCCCGCATTTAAAACGCGCTTTCATTTACTTGCTTTCCTGACGGCTATAACCCCAAAGAATTTAAATGCAAAGTTAATTTCCATCTCTTCTCCACTTAACTCAAGCCCTTTCCACATCACCCCGTGTACCTTGTTCTTTTTCCTTTCTCTCTACCTTCGTAACTGTCTTCACTCCTGTGTTCATATCCTTCTCTTGCCCTTGCTCTTTCACAACCTGTAGTTGGTTCGCCTTTGTCTTTATTCGTTCTACATCACCTCGTGTATCTTGTTCTTTTCCTTTCTCCCTACCTTCGTAACTGTCTTCACTCCTGTGTTCATATCCTTCTCTTGCCCTTGCTCTTTCACACCCTGTAGTTGGTTCGCCTTTGTCTTTATTCGTTCTACATCACCTCGTGTATCTTGTTCTTTTCCTTTCTCCCTACCTTCGTAACTGTCTTCACTCCTGTGTTCATATCCTTCTCTTGCCCTTGCTCTTTCACACCCTGTAGTTGGTTCGCCTTTGTCTTTATTCGTTCTACATCACCTCGTGTATCTTGTTCTTTTCCTTTCTCCCTACCTTCGTAACTGTCTTCACTCCTGTGTTCATATCCTTCGCTTGCCTTTTCTCTTTCACACCCTGTAGTTGGTTCGCCTTTGTCTTTATTCGTTCTACATCACCTCGTGTATCTTGTTCTTTTCCTTTCTCTCTACCTTCGCACCTGTCTTCACTCCTGTGTTCATATCCTTCTCTTGCCCTTTCTCTTTAACCCCCTGTTGTTGGTTCGTCTTTCTCTTCACTCTCCTTCTGCCTAAAACTTAAACTCTCTTATGTATTCCACACCACACCGTGTATCTTGTTCTTTTCCTTTCTTCCTAGTTTCGCAACTCTCTTCACTCCTGTATACATATCCTTCTCTTGCTCTTTCTCTTTCACCCCCTGTAGCCGGTTTGTCTTTCTCTTCACTCTCCTTCTGCCTAATACTTAAACTCTCTTATGTAACTCCAGCCATTTCTACATCACCCCGTGTATCTTGTTCTTTTCCTTTCTCCCTACCTTCGCAACTGTCTTCACTCCTGTGTTCATATCCTTCTCTTGCCCTTTCTCTTTCACAACCTGTAGATGGTTCGTCTTTCTCTTCATCTTTCTACATCACCCCGTGTATCTTGTTCTTTTCCTTTCTCTCTACCTTCGTAACTGTCTTCACTCCTGTATTCATATCCTTCTCTTGCCCTTCTCTTTCACCCCCTGTAGCTGCTTCGTCTTTGTCTTCATTCTTTTCCTGTCTAAAACTCTCTTATGTATACCCCCGCAACATCACTGGTGGTACCGCATTGCTTGGAGTGAAATGATTAAAAAAAAAGTTGTATATTTTCTCTTTATAAATGTCCTTTGCAGAAATATGCTACGTATTTTGTTTATTTTATCATATTTACCGAGTTTTATGTCAATCTTCTTTGAAAATTGTCCATTGGAATCCCAACTCAAAAACTGCATAGTTTATGCTTTGCTAGAGCTGCACACTTTTTGGAATTCAGAGAAGTGTTCTTCTCCTCGAACGGTTGCCAATCACGGCAAACCTATTTTGCTCAGATATTTACCCATAGCTTGAGAAGAAGAATTTAATTAAAAATTTCCTAAGGGTATTAGCACGTTGGTGAACGCAATGAACTCAAATGTAAAAGAAAAATATTATTGAAATATTATTTTTCAAAATCATTAACTTTGGGAACATTTATAAATATTCATCAGGTTTGTTGCTCCTAAACCTAAACGTCAAAGTAATTAGATCTATGTACTTATCATATATATATATATATATATATATATATATATATATATATTAGCAATATAGCCCGGTGTTGCTCGGGTGTAATGAAAGCTTTAAAATTAATCCATGGTCCTGGAGCTCAGACTCAGCCTAAAGGATATTTGGTGAGAATCGGATAAAAATTGTGGATTTGTATAAAGGACATACAGACAGATAAACAGACAAACACACACATATCTTGTCTTCTTATATATATATATATATATATATATTATCGATCTTCTGCACTATTGTAAGAACTGCAACCTTGAACCTTCTGAATATCGTTTCTTATGTCTTTGTCTATGAGTGTATCAAATTTGATTAAAAACGGATCACTCCTTCTATAACCAGATTTTTTCGATTATCGATTTTCGATATTTATCGGAGGTACCTCGACACAAAACCTAGCCAAGAACACTCGCAGATGCTTACAGTACAACTGTGTAAATTTTCAAGAAAATTGGTTCAGCCGTTTCGGAGTCTATAGGTAACGGACACACACACACAGACAAAGTTCCATTTATAAATAAGTTTATATATATATATATATATATATATATATATATATAAGGATGCGGTGTATATATAGAAGAGTCCAAATGAGTATCATGTACATAAATTGGTAGGATAACTCTCTAAAAGAACTCTAAATATAAATGTATATAAATATATAGACAGCAAATATAAGAAAAAATTTAGGCAGTCAAGTTATTTCAGGGTAAATCGGAAGTGTGGCCTCTTTCAGGCGAACCATCATCAGCTTCCGGCTTTATTGTACAGAAGATTTTTACACTTGTAAAATCTTCTGTAATTACCTATATTGCAGTTTCCTCAATGAATGAACGAAGAAAATTTAGGGTGATTCGGACGAATTCATCTTTGCTTCCTTGCCTTGTAAAATTTTGCAAAGTAATAACAAAAGGTCCATTTTATTTTCATTTGGCAAAAAGTACTAAAAATACTATGAAATACATATTTTCTTTTATAATTAAATGGGTGACCTAATAATTATGCCGGTAGTGTATATATATATATATATATATATATATATATATATATATATATATATATAGTCAAGTATTTACCTATATAGGCAGATATATACATATATATATATATATATATTAATGAAAGCATAGATTGAATAGAAGGAGAAAGGTAACGTAGAGAATCTGTCAAATCTATAAAAGGCGAAACACTACTTTTGTTTATCGCCTTTCCCAAAAGGTTAAGCGAATTATTTCATGCCTCGCTTACAGGCGCCATCTTGGAAACAAAGATGGCTACCTTATCTTCAATGTGTACTGCGTTTGACAGTTAACTGAGTGACTGAATATAATAGTTGGAAGCGTAAGTTTGAGTTTGAGGATTGTTAAACGGCATATCAACCTTTGTGAGTTATTTACTGCCAAAAAGGTAGGGTTTTAAGATATTTTGTTTTTCATTTTCGGTTGATTTCGTCAGATGTTGATGAAAATTGTTTATTATTATTCATTTTTTTTTATTTTAGAAAACTGAAAATTTTTTTCCATTTTTGTATTAAAAAATGCATGACGGAAATAATTTTTCTTTTCCTTCAAAAATGGGTTTTGCTGATAATTTTTCCTTCAAAAATGTATTGTTTGTAAAACTTCTATTCAAAAACGTATATTTTTCTATAAAAGTCTATTTTTATACTTTCATAGTGTTTTGACCGCAGTTTGGAAATAAACTATTTACCCATAGTCGGAACACTAACAGGTGCTCCCACCCAGGGTCAGGGTGGACCTGGAAACAACAGCAATTAAGAGGTCGTTCCATATTCCTCACAACCTCCTCATCAGAGACCTGGCTAACGGATGCAGTTTATTTTCATACCCAGGACCTGGAAGCATAAGTAAAGCTTCTACTGGATATAAAGTGGGGGGCCTATTTTCTATTATTATGAAGTAATAAAATGATCCCCCAATACTTACTACTTATTAATATAATAATCTAAACTTATTCATAAATGTAACTTTGTCTCTGTGTGTGTATGTGTGTGTCTGTTACCTATAGACTCCAAAACAGCTGAAACGATTTTCCTAAAAACTTACACAATTGTACTATAAGCGACTGCGAGTATTCTTAGCTAGGTTCTGTATCGAGGTACTTCCGATAAATATCGAAAATCGATAATCGAAAAATTGGGTTATAGAAGGAGTGGTCCGATTTTAATCAAATTTGATACACTCATAGACAAAGATATAAGAAACGATATTCAGAAGTTTCAAGGTTGCAGTTCTTACAATAGTGCAGAAACATCGATAATATATATATATATATATATATATATATATAAAGCAAAATGTTTGTGTGTGTTTATCTGCCTGTATGTTTGTATTTTTTCAACCCTTTTATTTTAGTTTTTTGCTTCGGGTTTGCTCTAAGTAGGTATAATTGTAGTTCTTAGTCTCAGCCATGATACCATTTACTTATTTTATCCTCAAAATTGAGTTTACGACGAAAAAAACTTATTTGATATCGATACCAGGAAATTAAAATTTTACTTATATCCATTCATTTTTCTTTCAGTCTACGGTTTCGCTTTAGCTGGAAACAACTATTACTTTTTGTGTTTCGTGCGAACGTCCAAAGAATCTGAGCTCCAGGAACATGGATTAATTTTAAAGCTTTCATTACACCCGAGCAACACCGGGCTATACTGCTAGTAATAATATAATATAATTCGTCACTTCTCTTAGCTTTAGGGTTGAATAGCAGAACAAATTGAATTCTATAACCTTGGTTGGAAACCCGTCTCCCGAAGGAAAAAATGGTAAACTACTGCGAGAAAATCTGCCCAGACAGTCATGTCTCAAAAGTCTATCACTGACTGAGGTAAACATCAAAGGGAAAATTTCAGGATCAACTCAATCACCGTTATGTTAATTACGTTTAAGTTATATTTCATTCACGCTAACAGCGTTTCATTCATTTTGTCTCATTGATTACCACTACAACAGTTTTTTTTTATGGAGATAGAGTCTGTAATGTGATCGATCCCGACTTGGCAGCTCGGATACAGTCACTTTCTCACCGGCGCAATGTGGATTCTCTGTGTTTCTTCTACAAATACTTTCACGGATTCTGCTCCAATGAACTTACTCGAGCAGAAAATTAGCAACTATGTCCAACCCCTTTACCTAGAAAAGGGGTGGGACATTCACGTTGAATACCCCGATGTTAAGCAACGTTGAGCCTGGTCAGTACTTAAATGGGTGACCACTTGGGAATACCAGGTGCTGTAAGCGTATAGTGACGGATGTGCGTTGTGGTGCAGTGGATATCGGCTCGGAAAGAGAAATCGGTGAGCCGAGTTCGAATTCCAGTTGAATACCCTGCATTCACTTAAGCTCTGGTACCCTTGGGAAAGGTATTAATCCGTCCATTCCCTCCAGTTATGGGTTAAATAACAAGGGTAGGACTTGGGGACCCTGCTTTTAAAAACAAATCCCAATGAATTGTAAAAAGAAAAATGTTGTAACAATAAAATATCCTTATCCAAAATCATTGGTTATGACCTTAAAATGATCCCATAAGGATTGATAGGTGGTTAAGCCTCAAAAACAAACAAACAAATTTACTGTGAAACCAATAAAATGTAAACGCAAATTCTACTCCATCAGCTTCTTTTCTCGCACTTCCCGCCTGTGGAATTCCCTTCCGTTTACTTGCTTTCCCAACATCTAAATATCCAAGAATTTAAATGTAAAGTCAATAGTCATCTCTTATCTCACTAACCTGCATTCTCTCTCTCTCTCTCTCTCTCTCTCTCTCTCATGCTCCATTCTCCATCCACACCACTCTCATCAGTATTCTCATCCTTCTCTTGCCCACTTCCTGACACCCCCTATAACCTGTCACTCTTTCTCAGAACTTTCCTCCTATGTAACCCTCTGCAAATCAGTGGCAGTAAAATGCCTTGCTTGGGGCGATATGATTATAAAAAAAAATTTATGCTATCATAATGTGTATATAAAGTGGGCGATCAATTTTACATTACAATCAATATATAAACTGAACCCTCACTTAATGACCACATTCATCCTTCTCTTACCCACTTCCTGACATCCCCTATAATCTGTCACTCTTTCTCATAACTTTCCTCCTATGTAAACCCCTGCAAATCAGTAGCAGTAAAATGCCTTGTTTGGGAGCAATATGATTATAAAAAAAAATAGGCAACGTTTGTATAAAGACTTTCATATATTATATATTGAATCCATAGCAAAATCTACTGCTAAGAAGGTTGGGTCACTATGTCGATCCAGGATGTTTTTTCCACCTGAATCCATCCTGCATATATACAAGTCAACCATCCGTCCGTGCTTGGAGTACTGCTGCCATTTATGGTCAGGTGCCCCTGCCGTTCTCCTCAGTATTCTTGACAGGCTCCAAAGGAGAGTCTGTAATGTGATAGGTTCTGATCTGGCGGCTCGACTGCAGCCACTTCCCCATCGTCGAAATGTGGCCTCCCTTTGTCTGTTCTATAAATACTTTCATGGCTTCTGCTCAGACAAACTTAAGTCACTGATGCCTCCTCAACAGGTGTTTACTCGTGCAATCAGACTGGCAACTGAGTCCCACCAATTCACAGTCAGGTTAACCAAATGCAGCCGACAATTCTACTCCTGCAGCTTCTTATCTCGCACTTCCCGCCTGTGGAACTCGCTCCCGTATTCTTGCTTTCCTGACGGCTACAACCTCCAGAAATTTAAATGCAAAGTCAATAGTCATCTACTAACCACTGGACTCTAGCTCTCTCCCCTCCCCTGTATAACTTTCCGTTTCTCTCCGCCTATGTATCTGTCATCGCACCTGCTTTCTCAGCTTTCTATTGTTCGTTTCTAACTAGTTTGTACTCCTCACTCTTTTCTAATTAATCTTTTTACATTTATGTAGCCCCCTGCACATCAGTGGCGTTTCTGCCTTGCTCGGGGTGAAATGATTAAAAAAAAAATTATATTTGTATGCAAATATTGAAGAAAAGAGACATGAAGTAAAAATATTGTTAGACATTTTGTGTCTTTTTTTTTCCTTTCCTTAAATCACGCCTTTCTCTATGTTTTGAAAATGTTGGAAGTGTAACATTAATCATTTTTATTTATTATTGATTTTCTTATTTTATTTTTTGATTTTCCTCATTTTAAAGGCTCCCTCCCTTTCCTTTTATCTCCGTGTCATTAAAACAACAAAATATATTGCCGCCACAAGTACCACCACATCATAATTTTTGACACTGCCAATGAAATAATTGAGAGAAGATTAAATCCAAACAGCTGCCCTTTTGGTCGTTTATGCTTTCCAAATGTCAGCCTCGTTTTCGTCTCACTGAAAGCCAATAGCCCAGTTCATCCTCAGTCGCCATGACTGCGTAAAAACTCAAGTATGTATTTTCTCCCTACTTACTTGGCTGTTCATTACAAACCCTCTACCTGTAACGACAAGCAAATGAGGCAGTCACTTGTCTATTTAGTGGAAAATCTAAAAGTTAAGACTATTTCTTGCTAAAAAGAAACAAATTGCCCATTATATATACATATATTACATATAATACGGAAAGTTCCGGATATTTACGAAGTGGATTAACAACCGACATATTTTAATTTATATGTTTGAACGTGCTTTTTAATAGATGCTCGTATTTGTATAAATTATATATATATATATATATATATATATATATATATATATATATATTCTGTTTAATTAGAAACATGCTATCTACTCAGATACGAATATTTATTAAAAATAATGTTCAAACAAATCTATCTATCTATCTACGTATCTATCTATCTAGCTGCCTATCTATCTAAACTTATTTATAAATGGAACTTTGTCTGTGTGTGTGTATGTGTGTGTGTGTGTGTGTGTGTGTGTGTCTGTTACCTATAGACTCCGAAACGGCTGAACCGATTTTCTTGAAAAATTACACGGTTGTACTGTAAGCGTCTGCGAGTGTTCTTAGCTAAATTTTGTGTCGAGGTACCCCCGATAAATATGAAAAATCGATAATCGAAAAACTATATGTTTGAACGAGCTTTTTAATAGATGCTCGTATTTGAATAAATTCTATATATATATATATATATATATATAAATTATTTAATTAGAAACATGCTATCTACTCAGATACGAATATTTATTAAAAATAATGTTCAAACAAATCTATCTATCTATCTATCTATCTACCTATCTATCTATCTAGCTGCCTATCTATCTAAACTTATTCATAAATGGAACTTTGTCTGTGTGTGTGTATGTGTGTGTGTGTCTATGTGTGTGTGTGTCTGTTACCTATAGACTCCGAAACGGCTGAACCAATTTTCTTGAAAAATTACACGGTTGTACTATAAGCCGCTGCGAGTGTTCTTAGCTAAATTTTGTGTCGAGGTACCCCCGATAAATATGAAAAATCGATAATCGAAAAATTGGCTTATAGAAGGAGAGGTCCGATATTAATCAAATTTGATACACTCTTAGACAAAGACATAAGAGACGATATTCAGAAGTTTCAAGGTTGCAGTTCTTACAATAGTGCAGAAAATTGATAATATATATAAAAAAGGCAAGATGTTTGTGTGTGTGTCTGTTTATCTGCCTGTATGTCTGTACTTTTTTCAGCCCTTTTATTTTAGTTTTTGCTTCGGATTTGGCTCTAAGTAGGTATAATTGTAGTTCTTAGTCTCAGCCATGATACCATTTACTCAGAGGACTTATTTAGTCTTCAAAATTCAGTTTACGACGAAAGAAAACTTATTTGATATTCAGGAAATCAAAATTTGACTTACATCCATTCATTTTTCTTTCAGTCTACGGTTTCGCTTTAACTGGAAACAACTATTGCTTTTTAGTCTTTCGTGCCAACGTCCAAAGAGTCTGAGCTCCAGGACCATGAATTAGTTTTAAAGCTGTCATTACACCCGAGCAACCCCGGGCTATACTGCTAGTATATATATATATATATATATATATATATATATGTGTGTGTGTGTGTGTGTGTGTGTGTGTGTGTGTGTGTGTGTGTGTCCAAATGAATAAGGTTCGAAGAAAATAATTGCAACGTTCAAAATATTAATTTATAATAGTCCTCAATATAAAAATGTATCAATGAATATTTATTATAAATTATACTTTAGAACATATATAAACTAGATGCTACTACAAAATTGTACATTTTGCGTCGACATTGAAAGAACAATGTTTCAAGTAGTAAATAATGATGGTAAGATACGGTTTTTAAAGAATATTTAAAACACTTTCTTTTATTTTTAGAATTTTTTTTTTTTTTTTTGGTACGAAGTAGTAAAATATTAAAAAAGAGAGGAAAAATAATATTAACAAAATATTTTTTAAAATTAAAAGAAATATTTTTTTATATAAATAAAGAGCGGAAAATAATATTAATGATTATGTATTTTGTTCACTACACGGTAAGTGGTCCCTGTTTTGTTAAATTTTACACCCTCGGACACTACGTGAAAAATGTAGCTCTTGTTCTTAGTCACTACAGGGTAAGTGATTCTTGTTTTGTTAATTTTTACACCCTTTGAAATTTATTTAATTTTTACACCCTTTGAAATTTATTTAATTTTTACACCCTTTGAAATTTATTTAATTTTTACACACTTTGAAATTTATTACGTAAAATGTACAAAAAACACGAATTAGTCAAAATAAATGCATAGATATTAACATACCAAAATCGAGATTAATAAAATAACTGTCGATATTATAACTCGTCATAAAAAAGTTTACATATAAATAAAATTTCTTTTTTACATAAAAAAGGAAATTTCGTATAAGCCTTTGCCGAAGAAATAATTGTGCTTTATTGATACTGAAATATTTTCTGAAAATATTTTATACTAATATTCACCCTATAAGCTCTAAGAGCCACTCAAGTTGTGTCATGCTGTAAAAGAGAAAGCCGGAAACGACATCCTAAACAGGGAACAAGGGATGAGCCTCTTAACCTGTTCAATAGACGTGGGTGGAGTGTGAACCGGGCGATAGATAGATCTATCTACTCCAATTTAATATATCTCTTCCCCCTCTACCTATGAGTCAAATAACAGGACAGATTGGGTTTTATAGCCGTGGCTGGCAACCAGTCTACCGCAGAAAGCAATCGCACCCTACTGCGTGATAATCTTCTGCCCAGTCAGTCATGTCTCTTTCGAGACATGATCGCCTAAGCGTGTATCACGTATGACAATTAGCTGACTTAATGGCTGACAGTGAATGCTGGACCATCACTTTTAAGGAAGTTGTTGTTAAATTTTCAAATACTGTCAGATAGGGCGAGAAATTATGGTGCTTTGAGAGCAATGAGACCGACAAGGAAAGTAATGCTTACAATCAGAGGCAAACGTTTGGGATATCAAGGGAACATAAAAAGGAAAGACGATCAGACGAATACGATACGCACCTGGGATGTTAAAAAGAATAAAAGCAGAGGAAAGCAGCTAACTTTTCAACGAGAAATCGCGGTGCCTAGTTCGAATTCCAGTTGAATTCCTTGCATTCACTTTCGCGCTAATACCCTTGGGAAATGTAATAATTCGTCTCTTTCCCCCAGTTATGTGATAAATAACAGAATAGATTGGGTTCTATAGTCGTGGTCGGCAACCAGTCGGCCGCAGAAATAATCTTCTGTCTAGTCAGTCATGTATCTTTCCAGACATGATCGCCCAAAGCGTGTATTACGTATGACACTTAAATGACTGACTGAATATAATAGTTGGAAGAATGATTAAGGTTTTTACTGGGCATAAATTGGGGGACCGCTTTTCTATTGTTATGAAGTAATAATCTGATCCCCCCACTAATTATTACTTAATAATATAATACATCCCCTCCTCATCTATTGGGTTCTATAGTCTTGATCGGTAACCAGTCTACCGCAGAAAGTAATGGCAACCTATTGCAGGATAATCTTCTGCTCAGTCAATCATGTCTCTTTCGAGACATGATCGCCTAACAACTCACGTTGAAGTGCCCCAGATTAATTTTATAAGTGGCTTAGATAGGGCACCATACCGAAAATGCAGAGAGCCCAGTGAGGATCGAACTCAGATTTAACTGATTTAATGAGGTAAATTTGCGAACCAACTGCACCACGCTAAAGTCCTCAGTTTGTCCGAATTACAGTACTATATATATATATATATATATATATATATATATATATATATATATATATATATATACTGTACTGTGCAAAAGTATTGGATGAAGAACTATTTTATCTTTTATGAGGCATATTGACAGAAAATAACCCATTTAATTAAAGTCATTTTATTTGATTTACTCAACAAATGCTTTAACAAGAAAAAAATACTTGTTACAAAATAAATTTAATATTTAGCATGAAAGCCTTTCGCTTTGAAATAATGAAAAAAATCATTGCGACAATTTACTCCTCGCACCTAATATATATATATATATATATATATATATATATATATATATAGTACTGTGCAAAAGTATTAGGACAAGAACTGTTTTATCTTTTATGAGGCATATTGACAAAAAATAAACAATTAATTAAAGTCATTTTATTTGATTTACTCAACAAATGCTTTAACAAGAAAAAATACTTGTTACAAAATAAATTTAATATTTAGTCTAATAGCCTTTTGTTTTGATCACAGCCTTCATTTTGTCAGGCAGTGATATCACAAACTTCTTCAATGTATCTTAATGGTATCTCATGCCAAGCAGCTTGTATTTGTTTCCAAAGTGTGTCTTGTGAAATAATATTAGATTTATCAATTTCTTTTTTTATCCAAAATATCCCATAGATGTTCAATAGAGTAGTTTCAAAATAACTGGTTTAATGGAAAATAGGAAAAATTAAATATAACTTCTTTTTAATACATTTCTTTTACACCTAGTTTTAAATAAATAATATTTATAGGCAATTTATTTGGCTTTTCACCCTGTATTTGAATTTCTTTAAGGTTTTGTAGAAAAATCACCCCTGTCCTGACACTTTTGCACACTACCGATAGTGTGCAAAAGAGTCAGGACAGGGGTGATTTTTAACTTTATTTTGATGCCTCATAAAAGATAAAATACTTCTTGTCCTAATCTTTTTGCACAGTATTGTATGTAACTGATTCTGTGTTGCTGGTATCGAGAAACACATAGACGTTTCGCTGTTTCGGCTGAAATGATGGGAGTGAATCAGATGCTGGAACGTTTTGACTTCGCGTCGGAAATGAAGCGTTCCAGTTTCATACGTTTGAAGCCGCAATTAAGCAGACGCTACTTGAAGGGCTTAAGTGCTCTTCATTTTTTGATATGCCGACTGATAAAAGCTGGAATATGAAAAAAAAAAAAAAAAGGAAAACCCTGTGATGGGTTACACTGATGCGAAACCGCCCTCAACACAAAAAGGGTTTTCTTTCTGTGAATGTGAAACTTTGTAGAGAAAATATGCGTTTGGGCGTCCAGTTGACACACAATAAATAAAGACATTTGACATAAGAATATCTATCTATCTAATTATGTTCATATCTATCTATCTATCTATCTATCTATATATATATATATATATATATATATATATACATTTATACACAGACACACATATATATATATCAATCTATCTATCTATCTATCTATCTATATATATATATATATATATATACATCTATACATATATATATATTAATATATATATATGTATTTATCTATCTATCTATATATATATATACAGATTTATATACATATCTATCTATATATATATGTATATCTATATATATATATATATATTAATATATCTATATATATATATATTTATCTATCTATCTATATATATATATTTATACATATATATATATTAATATATCTATAAATATATATATATATATTTATCTCTTTATCGGTTTATCTATCTGTATATATATATTTATATACACATCTATCTCTATATATACATCTATACATATATATATATATATTAATATATATTAATATATATATATATATATCGGTTTATCTGTATATATATATATATATATATTTATAAACACATCTATCTATATATATATACATCTATCTATCTATCTATCTATCTATCTATATATATATATATATATATATATATATAGTCATCCGTAGACAGATCTGTATAACACCTCATCATTACGATTAGACATCCGATTGCTTTTAACGCAGGATTGAAACCCGACCGAATTGGCGTCAGTCAGGTATTCTACCTCTGGGCTATGGGTGCTCGGTAGAAGCAGGCAGACATTTTAGTGTGTGATGTATCATACGCCAATAGCCAGATTGCTCTAATTCATTGAATGAGCGATGCGCAGATGCTAGAGTAGCTACTGTCTTTTCAAAGTCTACCATTCTTCCAGAGTGCTCAATCAGGGTTTGAGAGCGTATATATATATATATATATATATATATATATATATATATTCCATTTGTAAACAGGTTATTACGCGACCCAGGTTTTTATAATGAGTGGTGTCTTCAGGCGTTTTGCAATAACTGATTTTCCGTTTACCGTTTTGTTTAAGAACGCTCACGTAACGATATATTTTTTTAATGCTTTTAAATGGCAGGGAATTCTTGAACGCGCAATTTTTAAACTTACAGAAAATTCTGACGCTTTCATCCATGGTTGTATAGACCTAATAGGTAATTTTTAGTATGGTTACACTTAGTCATAATTTCTGTTCTTTCATTAACTGCCACTGGTGCACAAGGTGTTACAAGGGTTTACATAAGAGGTGAGTGATGAGAAAGAGTAACAAATTATAGTTGATGTCAGAGAATGGATAGGAGAAGGATGAGAACACTGGTGTGAAAAGAGCTGCATGAGAGTAGAGTGGAAGAGGGAGAAGAAAATGATACAAGGATTGTCAGGAAAAGATGCGAATCCAGGACAGTGCGAGAAAAGAAGACGTTAGAGTAGAAGTAACAGTTACTTTTGATTGGTTTCACTGTAAAAATGTGGGACCTAATCTAGTAGTTCGAGTAAATTTATGCAGAGGAGACACCAGGGACCTAAGCTCATCGGAGCAGAAGCCGTGAAACTGTTTGTAGAAATCGAGGAGCCGAGTTCGAATTCCAGTTGGATTCCTTGCATTCACTTACGCGCAAATACCCTTAGAAAAGATATTAATCCGTTTCTTCCCTCGAGTTATGGGTTAAATAACTAGACAGATTTTGTTCTGTAGCTTTGGTCGGCAACCAGTCTACCGAAGGAACTAATAGCAACCTCCTGCTGGATAATCTTCTGCTCAGTCAGTCACGTTTCTTTCGAGACATGATCGCCCAAAGCATATATCACGTATGGCACTTAACTTACGTCGTTGAAAAAGTGACTGGAGTTCAGCTACCAGGTCGGGATCCAGAACATTATATATTCTCCTTTGGATTTTGTCAAGGACCCTAAGATGAATAGCAGAGGCGCCTGACCAGATGTTACAACATTATTCAATACACAGGCGGATAATAGATTTATATATTTATATATTTTCTACAAATGCTTTCATGGCTTCTGCTCTGTTGAACTTAGCTCACTGGTGACCCCTATATATGAATTTACTCGAGCGAGAAGATTAGCAACTAGGTCTCACTTTCTTACTGTGAAACCAATAAAATATCAACGCAAATTCTACTCCATCAGCTTCTTTTCTCGCACTTCCCGCCTGTGGAATTCCCTTCCGTTTACTTGCATCCCCGACAGCTACAATCTCCAAGAATTTAAATGTAAAGTCAATAGTCATCTCCTAACTCTCTAATCAGCATCCTTTCTCTCATACTCTTTTCTCCGTCCGCTCCACTCTCATCAGTATTGTCAACCTTCTCTTACCCAATTTCTGACACCCCCTATAACCTGCCACTTTTTTTCATAGCTTTCCTCCTATGTAACCTCCTGCAAAACAGTGGCAGTTAACTTCCTTGCTAGGGGCGATATGATTATAAAGATAAAAAATATGTGCAAGCTGGCGTGACGACGCTCTTGGGTCGCTCGTCGTGATGGCTTCAACATAGTAGCTAGTTTTCAAGTCGTCTATTACAACAGTGTTCCTCCTTGCCCACACTGTGAATTTTGATCCCAAGAAAGCACGTTCAAATTTTACTAGCTGTATCTTTACCAAGACGTCCCAGGCCGAACGCGCGTACACATTTGGGTTAAATAAAAAAAAGGCACAAAAAAAGTAAATTCGATGACGCCTGGATAAGTTGCGGAAAAGTTTTTATATACAAAAAAAAAAACCCCAAAAAAAACGGCAAACAGAAATAGAATAAAACTGTCGTCGAATTCCTATTGTTACAAAGGAGCGAAAGTCTTAGCTTGAGATTCGTGTTTGTTCGCTCTAATCGGAGATTTCAAGTTTTTTTTTTGTTTCAAGTTTTGACGAATCAAAAATTCCTATCAGGGCTTTCAACTGAAGCCTTACGGAGACAGCCGAAGATGGGTCTTTGTAAGGACGGCGGTAAATTTGTTTTGATTACCTTCGCACGGCGTGGCAGCAACAACTGGCTTGGCTCTTTGGGGATCTCGTATTCATGCTTGTCCCAAATTCACTTGGGGGGTGCATGATGTACACAGGGTGTCCATGCAAATCAAATCTTTAACCAATGAGATCACTCCCAGCTCGCATCATGAGACGGAGAATTTTTCTCCGCTTGGTTTAACCAATGAAATAGCAATATTTTTGCTGACGTCATTTCTTTTTCTCTTCTTCTGATTCTATTCACTAAGTCAACAATTAAATTTTAGGTTAGAAATTTAAATTCAACTTATCTCCCACGGTCGAAATTTAACCTTTTTACACTGATCAAAAAATAAGTGACAATCTACCGCTATTGTTTGAGGAATTACAAACAATCGAATTTTCATTTCCTTTCACTCATTTACCAGCTGCGTCTTATGAGAACTTTCGCTTGTTAGTAATGCGATGACCTTCGTCTGAACCCATCTGGCTATACTTTGCGCAACAATGCATCTGCACATACGCAACTTTTTTAATTCATATTTATTCTCAGCTTTGTCGGAAAATAATCTGCACAATTAATAATGCAAGTCATAATGATTCCTTTCGCTCCGTCCTACTAACATAGTATGTTTTTTTTTCATATGCAATATTATAGTATTATATGACAAAAATAGTGTTACACTGGCGCTACACAGTGAACGGATATTCCTAGCAGCAGATTTAGCTATGGATTCAATGTAGTCATTCAACTTGAGATCGGCTGAGATGGTGAGGCCGACGAGGCGAGTGTTTTGCTTTTAGGGAGACTAGCCTGATCCATGCGATGATCTATGGTGGTTAAATGATAGCAGTTTTGTTTTGGAAGCATTAAAATTTACGAGCCATTTCATATCACAGTCCACCACAGATTAGAGGTTCTTTATCAAAATATTTGAAATATTAATTTTCCTTTACTTTTTAATTTTAGGTTTTCCCTTATAATTTTTTTTCTTAACAAACTTATTTTATATTTACTTACCTAGGGGTCCTTGACAAAATTCAACGGAAAATCTGCAATGTGATCGATCCCGACTTGGCAGCTCGGATACAGTCACTTTCTCACCGGAGCAGTGTGGCTTCCCTGTGTCTCTTCTATAAATACTTTCACGACTTCTGCTCTGATGAACTTAGCTCACTGGTGCCCTTATATACGAATTTACTCAAGTCACAGAGATTAGCAACTAGGTCCAACCCTTCGACTGTGAAACCAATAAATTGTAAAGCCAAATTCTACTCCAGCAGCTTCTGTTCTCGCACTTCTCGCCTGTGGAATTCCCTTCCGTTTACTTGCTTCCCCGACAGCTACAATCTCCAAGAATTTAAATGTAAAATCAATAGTCATCTCCTATCTCATTAACTTGCATTCTCTCTCTCATGCTCCCATCACATTTCTGTCACTCCTCTATAACTTTCCTCCTATGCAACCCCCTGCACAACAGTGACAGTAAAATGCCTTGTTTGGTGCGATATGATTATTAAAAAAAATAGGTGTATTTAATCAGAAAAGGACAATTTTTAGCGTGTTTTATGTAAGAAGGGTATACAGACGCCTGTCAACTAAAGAACTCAATTCATTACTGAAGAGTAATGCATAAATTGCGGAAGTGGTGACTGTTTATTTTTATTCCTCTCTCTTTCTCTCTCTCTCTCTCTCTCTCTCTCTCTCTCTCTATATATATATATATATATATATATATATATATATCGCCCATAGCCCAGAGGTAGAATCGCATACTGACGCCACTTTGGTCGGGTTGCAATCCTGGGTTAAAAAGCAATCGGAGTCTAACCGTCATGATGAGCTGTGATACAGCGAAACAGATCTGTCTGCGGATGATTATATATATATATATATATATATATATATATATATAAAGTTATTATTAATGTCATTAACATTAATTTAGATCGGGTTTTTGGGATTTATCTTCCTGCTTTTCCTTTAGGATTAAAGTTTAACATTTAACTCTCTCTCTCTCTCTCTCTCTCTCTCTCTATATATATATATATATATATATATATATATATATTGTTTTAAATGTTAAACTTTAATCCAAAAGGAAAAGCGAGGTAAATCCCAAAAAACCCGATCTAAATTAATGTTAAATTACATTAATATTAAAACTGATGAAGGTGGAGGGCTCAATGTAATTAATATTTAAATTGCAGAGCCAATTATAAAATAAAATAAATTTCGATGTTCAAATCAGTTGTATGGCCATTTCTACATGAAATCCCTAAAAGAAGTTTCACGCATTATCGGCAACTTCATTTATTTAAAAATAAACAGTGATATTTTACCCGCGGAAGTTTAAAAAAAAAAAAAATACATCACAGAAAAAAAGAAAAGGTTAGGATGAAGAAGAAAGTAGACAGAAATCTATTTTTAGATTTTTGGAAAAACTTTTAAACTGAGTTAAGTGTTGTAAGTTAAAATTTGGCTTTGTCTGGCTCTAAGAAAAGGAAGGGAAAGATAAAGGAAAGAAAGAAAGAAAGAATTGAAAGAAGTGGAAAGGGGTGGTTGGCAGGGAGATAAGCTAAGAAAAGCTATGAGTCAAATAACAGTACAGATAGCCTTGGTCAGCAACCAGTCTACCGCAGAAAGTAATGGCAACCTACTGCGGGATAATATTCTGCCCAGTCAGTCATGTCTCCTTCGAGACATGATCGCTCAAGCGTGTATCACGTATGGCACTTAACTGATATATAACGTTATTATTAATATCATAATAATAGCATATTGCAACTGAATAGCTATAAAGTGTCTGTATTTAAACACCGAAACTTTATAGCTTTATAGCATTCTGTAATAATAATGATGTCGCCATTCTATGGGATTGCACCATCTACACAGCCATAAAAAAATGAAGCAAATAGGCCGGACATTATTGTTTAAAACCAGAAAGAAAAAAACTCGTCTATTAATTAATATGGCGGATTATAACATAGCAACCAAGGAATTCGAAAAACTGTCAAAATATAAAGACCTGGAAATTGAAATAGAAAAAAAATGTGGAAATTGAAAACAAGAATCGTACCAGTGATAGTAGGTGCACTTAGAATGATAAAAAATGGAACAAAACAACACATTGAAAGAATCCCTGGAAACCCCAGCTTAAGAGATATAGAAAAAATTGTCTTTTTAAATACAGCCCACACACTATGGAGAACTTTGTCTATGTAACGCTAGGGGTGTTAGGGAAGATAGAAAAAACATGAAATTGAGCCATAACAACACACCACAACCTGCCTCAAGTCTTTTCGCATACTTGGTAGGTAGTGCGACCATAGCAGAAATCGAATTATGATGAAAAATGACAATAATAATAAAAATTCGAAAAGTCACCATCTAATGAAAAGTGCAAATATTTTGTATTAGCATCATATGAACTTTCTGCCCAGTTCACCGACCACTTATGTATATAGACACACTATTTTCGGCCGTCAGAATGACAAACGGATCTCGATATGTAACGTTCCGAGTTTATTCCTCTGAAGAGAGTCAACTGTGGACTCGAAACAGCTGTAGCGACACAAATACTATTACGGACACTTAATAGGTTATACAAAAAGCAAGTAATATTATTTATAATAATTACTAGAAATCAACAGTTTAAACAAAATGTTCACGGTTTCTCGCACATTTTTTCGTTTCTTTGAACTTCTTCTAGTTCAACGTTCCATGCCTTTTCTCGATATCTCATTTTCAGCTCTTTCCCTTTAGTAACTCAACTCTCCAAGTTTTTTTGTTCATCTTTGCTGTTGTCAGATATTGAACTTACACTGGATTACTTGAACCAGTGATTTTATCAACTGGGACTTCTATTCGAACGTTGTGAATATGACAATAAAGATGAGGACAACAGTTCAAATAATGTAAATAGTGTAAATATTTGCAATCCCTCATCTTGGAAATAAAGACAAATCTTGAAGAGGACCTGAGCTTACAACGACTGAAGCGTTATGAATATGATAATAAAGATGAAGACAACTGTCCGAACAATTTATATAGCATAAATATTAACAATTCCTTATCTCAGAAATAAAGTCAGAACTCGATGAAAGCCATAGCGTACAACGGAGAAATTATATTACACCAGGCATCTTATAAACAGGAGAAACAAACCCGGTCCCAGCAGCAGAATAAACCCAGCCCTGATGAATGAAGACATTATAACGGTGTTCTCCTGAAACTTCGTGATCAGTAAGAACCTGCTAAGTCAAAGTACCAAATTCTTTGCACTAAAACTATCAACGTTCTATTTCAACCCCGATATTAAGCAGTTTGCGATAAAAAAAAAAAACCTTGCTTTTAGAACGCATAGTATTCAGTAAAACTACTGAAAAAGCAATAATCTTGACATGAAAATCACAACTCAACACTATATATATTCTCATGTTGTTATTACAATGGTTTATAAAAACATTTTATCACGACATAAAAATTTCATGTTTCAGAACAATGTTCTTCTTCGGGTGATATTTTAAAACAAATTTTGAAAAAGATTTATTTTGGAAAATAGAAAATAGATTCATGGTAACTGTTGTGGAGTAGTTTTCGCACTGAAGGTTGTAATCGTGCTATGTCGGTTGCTAAACGACATAGTCAGTCAGTTAAGTGCCATACGTGATACACGCTTGGGCGATCATGCCTCGAAAGAGATATGACTGACTGGGCAGAAGATTTTCTATTCTGCTCTTTAAACTATAGCTGAATGGAAGAAAAGATGTATCGTATTAATCAGTAGTAATTAGTGGGGGATCAGTTTATTACTTTATAACAATGGAAAACCGATCCCCCACTTTATGCCCAGTAGAAGCCTTAATCATGTTTCCAACTATTATATTCCATCAGTCAGTTAAGTGCCATACGTGATACACGCTTGGGCGATCATGCCTCGAAAGAGACATGACTGACTGGGCAGAAGATTTTCTATCCTGCTCTTTAAACTATAGCTGAATGGAAGAAAAGATGTATCGTATTAATCAGTAGTAATTAGTGGGGGATCAGTTTATTACTTCATAACAATGGAAAACCGATCCCCCACATTATGCCCAGTAGAAAAATCATGTTTCCAACTATTACATTCAGTCAGTCAGTTAAGTGTCATACGTGATACAAGCTTAGGTGATCATGTCTCGAAAGAGACATGACTGACTGGGCAGAAGATTATCCTGCAGTAGGTTGCCATTACTTTCTGCAGTAAACTGGTTGCCATCCAAGGCTATAAAACGCCATCCGTCCTATTATTTAACCCATAGCTGGAAGGAAGTGACGGATTAATACATTTCCCAAGGGTATTTGCGCGTAAGTGAATGCAGTGAATTCAACTGAAGTTCGAACTCGGCTCTCCGATTTCTCGTTCCGAGTCGATATCCATTGTGCCACAACGCACATAACGCACCCAAAATATTAGGAACTTGGTAATCTTCCACTGAATGCTGACTCCTTAGTATTCGGCTAACTGCCGACTAATATCAACTGCCTAGTAGTTCTACTGAACTCCAATAGAAGTCTAAAAGAACCCCCATGAACTTCCTGTTAACTCTTATTAATATAGGAGAGAAAGTTCATTATCTTAGGAATAGGTGTGTTTCCCCATAACACTATCTATCTATCTATCTATCTATCTATCTATCTATCTATCTATCTAGCAAAGTCTATTGTTTATATATTTATCTATCTACTAGTAGTATAGCCCGGCGTTGCTCGGGTGTAATGAAAGTTTTAAAACTAAGAACTACAGTTTTACCTACTTAGAGCCAAACCCGAAGCAAAAACTAAAATAAAAGGGCTGAAAAAATACAGACATACAGGCAGATAAAGAGACACACACACACAGAGACACAAACATATATATATATATATATATATATATATATAATCGATTTTCTGCACTATTGTAAGGACTGCAACCTTGAAACTTCTGAATATCGTTTCTTATGTCTTTGTCTATGAGTGTATCAAATTTGATTAAAATCTGACCATTCCTTCTATAACCCGATATTTTCGATAATCGATTTTCGATATTTATCTAGTATACCGCGACACAAAACCTAGCTACGGAACACTCGCAGACGCTTATAGTACAACTGTGTAAATTTTCAAGAAAATCGGTTCAGCCGTTTTGGATTCTATAGGTAACGGACACATGCACAGACACACACACACAAATTTCCATCTATAAATAAGTTTAGATTTAGATCTATCTATCTATCTATCTATCTATCTATCTAGCTATCTATCTGTCTGTCTGTTGTAGAGTAGTTTTTGCACTGAAGGTTATAATCGTACTATGTCGGTTGCTAATCGACTTAACGTACCCAAAATGTTAGGAAATTATTAATCTTCCACTGATAGCTGACTCCTTAGTATTCGGTTAACGGCCGACTTATATCAACTGCCTAGTAGTTCTACTGAACTCCCATGAACTTCCTGTTAACTCTTATTAATATAGAAAGGAGAATCCATTATCTGAGGAATAGGTGTGTTTCCCCATAACAGTTATTTTGAATTTTAAGGAAGGAATGGTTGGAGGATGTTGAACAATATAATTATGGGTGAAGAAAAGAATGCTAGACTGCTACGTGATGTCAGTTCTTCAATACGGCTGTGAATGCTGGACAATATCATCGAAAATGAGGACAAAACTGGAAGCGGCCGAAATGTGGTTCTACAGAAGGATGCTACGGATATCGTGGACTGAGCATACAAGCAACGACGAAGTGTTAGAAAGAATGGCAACAAAAAGGAAATTGATGCTGAGCTTCAGGAAGAGACAACTGAAGTTCCTGAGACATGCAATGAGGAAGGAGAGCCTGGAGAACCTGATACTGACTGGACAGATAGAAGGAAGGAGAGACAGAGGAAGGCAGCGGATAACATATTTGCAGGGTCTGATCAGGTGGATGACGGAACGGGGGTTGCCAGGAGCAACAGGAACAAACATACTAAGAGCCACAAGGGATAGGGAGACGTGGAGATCCATGATCGCCTACGTCCTGAAGGGACAGGGCACATAGAAGAAGAAGAAGAAAGTTTGCTTATTGAATTATGTAATGATAAAATAACACTCTTTATCTGTCCGGAGAAGATACATATTTGGAACGTATAGTATTCAGATGTATACAAATTTATTTTGACTAACATATCAGAATTTAACTTTATGGAGAGGTTAAATGTTTTATACTACAAAATTTGTTAAAGGGGCTTATTGGTTAGGTAAAATTTCAAATTAAGTATCCATAGTATACTAAGTATACAGTATATAGTATAGTTAAGAAAAATAAATAAGTACTGTGCGGGTCGTTAATTTTTAATAAAATGATCGTCATGAAATATCAGAGCATAAGTTATACATGAACATTATTATTAATTAACATTTTTCCGGAATAAATCCTTTTTTATAAATATCACCCGGAGAAGAACAACAATGTTCTGAAACATGCTAGTTTTTGTTTAATGATAAAATGCTTTTATAAACAAAATAACGATATTACAATATTAAGCACTACTAAGTACTGAGCACTTTTTTAGAAAAGTAAATGCAATGAACTGTAGGTTTTTAATCTATCTGTTCTTTCTTCTTCTTCTTCTATGTGCCCTGTTCCTTCAGGACGTAGGCGATCATGGATCTCCACGTCTCCCTATCCCTTGTGGCTCTTAGTATGTTTGCTCCTGTTGCTCCTGGCAACCCCCGTTCCGTCATCCACCTGATCAGACTCTGCAGATATGTTATCCGCTGCCTTCCTCTGTCTCTCCTTCCTTCTATCTGACCAGTCAGTATCAGGTTCTCCAGGCTCTTCTTCCTCATTGCATGTCCCAGGAACTTCAGTTGTCTCTTCCTGATGCTCAGCATCAATTTCCTTTTTGTTGCCATTCTTTCTAACACTTCGTCGTTGCTTGTATGCTCAGTCCACGATATCCGTAGCATCCTTCTGTAGAACCACATTTCGGCCGCTTCCAGTTTTGTCCTCATTTTCGATGATATTGTCCAGCATTCACAGCCGTACTGAAGAACTGACATCACGTAGCAGTCTAGCACTCTTTTCTTCGTTTCTATTGAGATCTTCCTGTGTGTTAGTATTTTGCTCATCTTCTGGAACGCGTCCTTTGCCATGCCAATTCGCCTTCGGATCTCCGTGTCGCACTTTCCATCTCCTGTTAGAACACTTCCTAGGTACTTAAATTCTTGGACTTGTTTGATTCTGTTATCCCCCACCTGTATTTGGCATTTTGGGTTGTATCTGTTGCTGATGACCATGCACTCAGTTTTCTTAAAGTTTATTTGTAGTCCCTTTTTGTCACTCTCCACTGCTACTTTCTGTATGAGATCTTGCAGTTTCCTTTCCGTGTCCGCAATCAGTACTGTATCGTCCGCGTATCTTATGTTGTTCAGGTTGTGGCCTCCAATAATAAATCCTGGTGTGTCATCTAGGGTCCTCAAAATATTCTCGCTGTATAGGTTGAACAAATCCGGTGAAAAGACACATCCTTGTCTTACGCCTTTTTCTATCTTTGTGTATCTACTGAGGTCGTTACCTGTCCGTATGCAGGCCGTTAGCTGCCAGTAGAGATTCTTGATTATTCTTATATCTTTGCCGAAAATGTCGAGGTTGCCTATCATTTCCATCAATTCTTTGTGTCGTATTTTGTCGAATGCTTTCGCGTAATCAATGAAGCATAGGTACAAGTCTTTCTTCATTTGTAATGCCCTTTCAGAGAGCATCCTAATCATGAATATGGCGTTCCTTGTTCCAGTGTCTTTGACGAACCCGCACTGTTCCTGCCCTATCTCTGGCCTGATTCTGCTTCTCGCTCTATTCATCAGGATTCTGACAATCAGTTTTGTGATGTAAATTTTGGTATTTGGACAGCAAATTCTTTTTAGGCATGACAGATTAAATGAATTTCAAACAAAAAATTTTAAATTAAAATCCGTTCGTACTCATAGATAATCTTTATAATTGAAAGATGTAAGAAATGCGCTGTAACTTTTACAGTTGATTTTATTATCCATTTCTCAATGTTCCCAAGTACTTTTAATCTCTTTTTCCGAGATCATCATCAGGGGTGTAAGTTATAGTAATAAAAAATAACAGCAAAACTGTGTTGCTAAAAATTACTTTAATATATATATATATATATATATATATATATATATATATATATATATATATATATATATAATTACTTTCTTTCAAGTGACTGGCAGAAGCATGGAATCATGACGTGAATCGTTAAAAGTAAGCCATATTTGTTTTTATGACTAATTTTTTTACTTAATTTTAAATACTCCATGCCTAATTGAAGGATTTATTTTGTTTTTAGCAGAAATTTATTTGACTGGACTTTAACTAAGTTAAAACTTAATAAGTCACTTTTTTTCCTCCAGTTGGAGTAGATAGACTAAACTATCGGCCGGTTCACACTCCACCCACGTCTATTGAACAGATGAAGAGGCTCATCCCTTGTTTCCTGTTTAGGATGTGGTTTCTGGCTTTCTCCTTTCCAATCTGTTCACTCTTACGGAGCCCCCTGCACATCAGTGGCATTACCGCCTTGCTCGGAGTGATATGATTAAAAAAAATATGCACATATATATATACTATATTCATCTGCAGACAGATCTGTTTCGCTGTATCACAGCTCATCAGTACGGTTAGACTCCGATTGCTTTTTAAACCAGGATTGAAACCCGACCGAATTGGCGTCAGTCGGCGATTCTACCTCTGTGCTACGAGCGTTTGGCGGAAGAAGGCAGACTTTTTAGCACGTATATCATTATACACGCCCAATAGCCATAGTGCTTTCATTCATTATTGAATGAGCGGTGTGTATATGCCGGGGTAGCTATGGTTTCCAAAGTCTCCCATTCTTCCAGAGTGCTCAATCAGAGTGTGAGAGCGTAAATACTATAGTCATCAGCAGACAGATATATATATATATATATATATATATATATATATATATATAAAAAATCGAAAATCTAAGATTGAGCTAATAACCTACCACGGTTTCACGTAACAGCTCTTCAGGGAAAAGACTTAGACATTATGCAACATATATATATATATATATATAATTTCAGCTTAAACAAGGAAGACACCAAACTCAAGAAAAAGTGGGGGAAAAACTTTATTAAGTGGGGGGAAACAGGGTGAGAACAATTAAACAGGAGGCTAATTGAGCAAACAGTTTTTCATGTGGATACATTTATGAAGAATTTCAGTTCTTGAATTTAATAAATGCTGCGCGGGTTCGAATAATGCAATGGCTAACTTTCCTTCCCCGCATAAATTGCAGAACTTACTCCCCGGCTTGTACTTGGAACATCGTTTTAAAATTTCCCATTTTAAAATAGGATCAGTATTAGTAGAATTTTTAATGTCCCACACGTAGGACGCCAGAGAAGTGTTACGACTATACTTATGGTGCTTAAAAGTACTTAAATGGTTGCAAAAACTAATTTTAAACGAATCCTGCGTGGCACCTATATATGTCTTAGGTTGGAGGTCCTTATCATTTTTATAAACCTGAACTTTATAAACCACGCAAGATTGTTGACATTTTCCATTAAGGGGGCAATTTGATTTTGTTCTACAATTACATGAATTTCTATTGTTAATGTTTGACTCTAATTTTGATTTTATTTTGGCCTTTAATGATTTTAACTATATTCGGCGAACAAGAATAACTTAATTTTATGGTGCTTTTATTAAAAATTTTATGGAGAGGATTATCTTCACCGAAGTTTCTATTTAACATAAAAATAACCTTTTGCCTATTCTAACTTCCTTGTTAAAAGTGGGGGTTAAACCATATAATCCTTCTATGTCTGTTTTTATTTTTAGGGTATTTGGATTATCTTTATATCCATTTTTCCGTAATGTTATTTAACACGTTATTTCAGTAGAAACACCTGTTTGAGTAGACATCCCGTTTATTTATTTATTCATTAGACTGTATATTTGTTTACTTTCGTCTACAGGCCTGAATATTCGAGAAATGTTATTTTAAAAATATCGGGCCTCTGATGAGAGACAGTACATTTTTTTTTTAATTTTTTGTAAGATTTCTCGAATATTCATCTCCAACCATCTGGTGTATATTGATCTGGATAATCTACGGAATTCTGAACTAGACTCTTTAGTCTACGGAGGGTAGACATTTCTTCTTCCCCTGTTTGGGAATACCTTACCTGGTTGTTATTACTAGTACTGCTTAGTCATTGCTTGCTCTGTTTTTCATGATTCCAATATATATATATATATATATATATATATATATATATAGAGAGAGAGAGAGAGAGAGAGAGAATAAAAAGTGTGAGCGGCCGTGAACGTTTTGTTTAAAGTGTATATTTATTGTTGTTGTTGTTATTATATATGTTATGGTACATTAAGTGTCCTTAATGGTATTTATGACGCTACACGTGTTTCGAGTCTAAAGTTGACTCTCTTCAGGCGAATAAACTCCTGAATTTACGTCTCGAGCTCCTTTTGTTTCTGATGGCCAAGGTGTTGTTTATTAATAAGTAAGTGAAAAAAATATTAAATCAAATTAATAAAATAACATAAGATAAAATAAATCAAATGTTGGCACGTGTTTAAATGGATAAACAGATAAATAAATAAATCGATGAATGAATCAAATATACAAATCTACCATCCGCCCGTGCATTCAATACTGATGCCATATCTGGTCAGTGCTCATACGATTCATTAAGGGGTCCTTGACAAAATCCAACGGAGAATCTGTAATGTGATCGATCCCGATTTGGCAGCTCGGATACAGTCATTTTCTCACCGGCGCAGTTTGGTTTCTCTGTGTCACTTCTACAAATAATTTCACGGCTTCTGCTCCAATGAACTTAGCACACTGGTGCCCTCTATACATAAATTTACTCGATCCACAAGATTAGTAACAAGGTACCACCTTTTTACTGTGAAACCAATAAAATGTAAACGCAAATTCTACTCCAGCAGCTTCTTTTCTCGCACTTCCAGCCTGTGGGATTCCCTTTCGTTTACTTGCTTTCCCGACAGCTGCAATCTTCAAGAATTTAAATGTAAACTCAATAGTCATCTCCTATCTCACTATCTTGTATTCTCTCTCTCTCTCTCTCTCTCTCTCTCTCTCTCTCTCATGCTCCTTTCTTCGTACACTCCAATCTTATCTGTGTTTAATGATAAATAGATATGAACATAATGATAGATAGATAGATAGATAGATAGATAGATAGATAGATATGAACATAATGATAGATAGATATGAACAGATAGATAGATATGAACAGATAGATATGAACAGATAGATATGAACAGATACATAGATATGAACAGATAGATATGAACAGATAGATAGATATGAACAGATAGATATGAACAGATAGATAGATATGAACAGATAGATAGATAGATATGAACATAATGATAGATATGAAAATAATGATAGATAGATATGAACATAATGATAGATATGAACAGATATGAACAGATAGATAGATATGAACAGATGGATATGAACAGATAGATAGATATGAACAGATAGATAGATATGAACAGATAGATAGATAGATAGATAGATATGAACAGATAGATATGAACAGATGGATAGTTATGAACTGATAGATATGAACAGATAGATAGATAGATAGATAGATAGATAGATAGATAGATATGAACAGATAGATATGAACAGATAGATAGATAGATATGAACAGATAGATAGATATGAACAGATAGATATGAACAGATAGATAGATAGATAGATAGATAGATAGATAGATAGATGAACAGATAGATAGATATGAACAGATAGATATGAACAGATAGATAGATAGATAGATAGATAGATAGATAGATAGATAGATATGAACAGATGGATATGAACAGATAGATATGAACAGATAGTTAGATATGAACAGATAGATAGATAGATATGAACAGATAGATAT
>JBBBDQ010000618.1:820000-892500 GCA_037127315.1 Ascarosepion bandense | reverse complement strand
GAATTTTCAAAGACAATATTTGAAAATTTCTTCCGAATAAGAACAATATCATCAGTAATGCAAGACATCTTTTCCTTCTCGCTTTGCTATTTATGAAGGCTTTCTCCTCGTCTCGCCTGATTTTCTTTCCAAAATTCCTTCCCTTTAATAGTTATAATAATGTTAATGTTATCTAATTGGAGAAAGGCTCGAAAGCGGACGCCTCTGTCAGAGTAATGGCGGTGATTATGGCCTTAGAGTGTCTGTTGTTGTTTTTGTTGCCATTGTTTAATGTATGCATTGTCTCTAGGGGACAATCAATGGTTATTAGAATTTTCTAAGCGCTTGCACCCGGCGCACAGACATTTATGGGCTCAATTAATCGAAAGCGACTTAATTATTTCTCTTTGTACGGTTTGAATCTTTACGGCAAATTGTTTTTCTTTATAACTTTTACGATAGAAAGCAGTTCTTGTTATACCCTCTGTCTCCGGTTTCTCTTCCGATTTCGTCTTCATACTTCTTCTTCTTCTTTGTGGCATATCTCTTCCGGAGATGGACGATTATGGCCCTCCATAACTTCCTAGCCTTTGTAGCTCTTAGATATATTTGTATTTTGACTATATTTCTTCTCGAATTCTTTCTATTTTTTCATATTTTTTTGATCGAATTCACCCCCAAGAAAGACAATAAAATCACTAAGACACAAGGGGTTACTCGGTATGAAAGAATTCTGAAAGTAGAAATATTTTAAAGGAGCGAGAATAATGGATGCCTATGAAGACGGGATGTGCGTTGTGGTACAGTGAATATCAGCTCGGAACGAGAAACCGGGGAGCCGAGTTCGAATTCCAACTGAATCCATTGCATTCACTTACACACAAATACCCTTGGAAAAGGTATTAATCCGTCTCTTCCCTCCACCTATGGGTTAAATAGCAGGACAGATTGGGTTCTATAGCATTGGTTGGCAACCAGTCTACCGCAGAAAGCAATGGCAACCTACTGCGTGATAATTTTCTGCCCAGTCAGTTATGCCTCGAAAAAGACATGATCGCCTAAGCGTGTTTCACGTATGGCACTTAACTGACTGACTGATGAAGACAGGAGATAACGATTGACATTGCATTTAAATTTTTGGAGATCAAATATTTTACATTATATATATATATATATCGTCTTCGCTAGTTCTTATTCTTCTTCTCCCTCTTTTTCTTCTTCTTCTCGCATATTGCTCCACGTCCTCATTTTCTACTCGTTCTTTTCCTCCTTTAACTTCATTATTAATATTTATTATTCCCCACATTCATATTCATACTCTTCTTCTTCTCCTTCTTCTTCTTCTTCTTCTTCTTCTTCTTCTTCTTTTTTCATCCAGCTCATTGAATTTTTTTATTTTTTTCTACTTCCCCTCTAACTTCATTATTATCATTCTCCTCCTCCTCCTCCTCTTCTCGTTCTTTCTCGCTCTTCGTTGTCGCCGTTCGTTTCACTCTACTTTGACTCTTATTTTCATTCTTTTCATTCTTCTTTACCTCATATCTTCATTCTTTTCATTCTTCTTTACCTCATATTTTCATTCTTTTCATTCTTCTTTACCTCATATTTTCATTCTTTTCATTCTTCTTTACCTCATATTTTCATTCTTTTCATTCTTCTTTACCTCATATTTTCATTCTTTTCATTCTTTTTTACCTCATATTTTCATTCTTTTCATTCTTCTTTACCTCATATTTTCATTCTTTTCATTCTTCTTTACCTCATATTTTCATTCTTTTCATTCTTCTTTACCTCATATTTTCATTCTTTTCATTCTTCTTTACCTCATATCTTCATTCTTTTCATTCTTCTTTACCTCATATTTTCATTCTTTTCATTCTTCTTTACCTCATATCTTCATTCTTTTCATTCTTCTTTACCTCATATTTTCATTCTTTTCATTCTTCTTTACATCATATCTTCATTCTTTTCATTCTTCTTTACCTCATATTTTCATTCTTTTCATTCTTGTTTACCTCATATTTTCATTCTTTTCATTCTTCTTTACCTCATATTTTCATTCTTTTCATTCTTCTTTACATCATATCTTCATTCTTTTCATTCTTCTTTACCTCATATTTTCATTCTTTTCATTCTTCTTTACCTCATATTTTCATTCTTTTCATTCTTCTTTACCTCAGATCTTCATTCTTTTCATTCTTCTTTACCTCATATCTTCATTCTTTTCATTCTTCTTTACCTCATATTTTCATTCTTTTCATTCTTCTTTACCTCATATTTTCATTCTTTTCATTCTTCTTTACCTCATATCTTCATTCTTTTCATTCTTCTTTACCTCATATTTTCATTCTTTTTATTCTTATTCTTCTTTACCTTTTACTCTCTCTCTCTCTCTCTCTCTCTCTCTCTCTCTCTCTCTCTCAACCGAATTTTTCTTCGCACACTCTTTGCTCAACTTGGTTTTTAGCGTGGAACTAATCATAACCGCCCCGTAAAATCCTACTTGACACAGAAAACAGGGCAACCACACTTCGCGCGTTGACACCAACTGAGATTATCTACCCGGATTAACATATATTCGCCTTAATACATTTTATTTGATTATCCTCTCCATAACTCTGTCCCTATCATCTGCAATTCCTACTGTTCCTCTCTTTAAATTCCTATGCAATTGGGCTCTCTCCTAAATGTGGGTTTTTGTCTACGACATTTCCGATCGCATATTTGCCCTTTTATAGAAATTCTGTGGGCTATGCGCAAATCGTTGAAATACTAAAGTAAATTACACTTGCACATTGTAAAATCCGTTATTGTCAGATTTGATGTTCTTTATTCCTTGTCTCTGTCTGTCTCTCTCTTTATCTGTCTATCTACCTCTCTTTCTCTTCATCTATCCATCCATCTCTATTTTCATATATATATATATATATATATATATATCCCTCTCTCTTTTTACTTTATCTATCTATCTGTCTATCTATCTGCATATCTGCCTATTTCCATCTCTTTATTTTCTCTAATTCGGTCTGTCTATCTCTGTCTCACTCTTCATATCTATCTATCTATCTATCTATCTATCTATCTATCTATGTCTGTTCATATCTATCTATCTATCTATCTATCTATCTATCTATCTATCTATCTATCTAAGTCTCTTCTATCTATCTATCTATCTATCTATCTATCTATCTATCTATCTATCTAAGTCTTTTCATATCTATCTATCTATCTATCTATCTATCTATCTAAGTCTGTTCATATCTATCTATCTATCTATCTATCTATCTATCTATCTATCTATCTATCTATCTATCTAAGTCTGTTCATATCTATCTATCTATCTATCTAAGTCTGTTCATATCTATCTATCTATCTATCTATCTATCTAAGTCTGTTCATATCTATCTATCTATCTATCTATATATCTATCTATCTATCTAAGTCTGTTCATATCTATCTATCTATCTATCTATCTATCTATCTATCTATCTATCTAAGTCTGTTCATATCTATCTATCTATCTATCTATCTATCTATCTATCTATCTAAGTCTGTTCATATCTATCTATCTATCTATCTATCTATCTATCTATCTAAGTCTGTTCATATCTATCTATCTATCTATCTAAGTCTGTTCATATCTATCTATCTATCTATCTATCTATCTATCTATCTATCTATCTAAGTCTGTTCATATCTATCTATCTATCTATATATATATATATATATATATATATATATAAATCTATACATTTCTCTCTGATCTCTCTCTCTCTCTCTCTCTTTCCCTCAGTCTCTTTCCCTTTCCCTCTGTTTCTCTGTTTCCCTTTCCCTCTGTTTCCCTCTCCCTCTCCCTTCCCTTCCTTTCTCTCTTTCCCATTTTCTTTTTACCCCTCTCTCTTTCTCTCTCCCTCTCTCTTTCCCCCTATCTCTTTTCCTCTCTGTCTCTTTCCCCCCTCTCTTTCTAGATGGCTGATATTAATTAATATATATGCCAACTGTTTATAAGAAATTATAATGTGGGTATAAAATGGGGGATCAATTCTATATTATAATCAGTATACAAACTGATCCCTCATCCCTTATGGCCATGCTAGTTTCTATACATTTATATTCTAGATTTGTGGGCTTGAGCTAGTGGATGGGTTGGGTGGTGTAACAAAAGAAAGCGTGCTAAGAGTCACCAGGGATAGGGAGACCTTGAAAGCCATGATCGTCTCCGTCCTGAAAGGACAAGGCACATAGAAGAAGAAGAAGAAGAAGAAGAAGAAGAAGAAGAAGAAGAAGAAGAAGATCGATGCTCTATGAATATTTCCATGAAAATTGTTCAAACTGTTGTATCGCCGAGGTGAATACGATACACAGAGAAAATGTGTTGCGGTATTATTCAGCAAAATAGCCTGTGCTAACTTGATATACACAGTCCAATAGTTAAAATAACAGACAAGACAAAACTTCCAACAAAGAGAGGAGAGAATAAGATCACAATAATCGCCGAAGTAATCAGTCCGAATAACACTCGAATATTATGTCTCGAATGCTACTATTCTTTACTTAAATAGACCATTTCAAACTATGGGCCATTTTATCATTGAGAGTTCTGCAGGGGTGTCAGCCACTTTACAACACAAACATTCACGACTAAGACCCTCCATGCCACACACATTACTGTCAAATACTATCATTGCAATTGGATTCCATTGATGAAATATGAGTTACATTCGAGCAGCTTCTTCCCATGGATTGCAGCATTGTGGAACCGACTCCCAAGTGGATAGTCTACCGATCACATCAATTTTGACCTAAGACGTAAGGTTTAACTGCTATCTTCTCCACATATTCTCATAAACTGCCCCCTAACACTGTGACCCATACTACATTGAGTGGCTTTTTGGCCTTTTGCAGAACGATCATAATTGTAAAAATATATCTATATACACCTGAAGAAGTTTGGTGGACACAACGGCCGATACGTTGTGATAACAACAAATATCCAGGAAACAGTTCATATGTAAATACTGATAAGTTTTCATCCATAAAATTTAGAAACAGAATTGAAATGAATTTTAAACATCTAAACTTATTTATAAATGGAACTTTGTCTGTGTGTGTTGTGTGTGTCTGTGTGTGTGTGTGTGTCCGTTACCTATAGACTCCAAAACGGCGGAACCGATTTTCTTGAAAATTTACACAGTCCTTCTATAAGCGTCTGCGAGTGTTCTTAGCTAGGTTTTCTGTCGAGGTACCCCCGATAAGTATCGATAATCGATAATCGAAAAAGTCTAGTTATAGAAGGAGTGGTCCGATTTTAATCAAATTTGATACACTCATCGACAAAGACATAAGAAACGATATTCAGAAGTTTCAAGGTTGCAGTTCTTACAATAGTGTAGAAAATCGATAATATATATATATATATATATATATATATATATATATATAAAAGGCAAGATGTTTGTGTGTGTCTGTTTATCTGCCTGTATGTCTGTATTTTTTGCAGCCCTTTTATTTTAGTTTTTGCTTCGGGTTTGGCTCTAAGTAGGTATAATTGCAGTTCTTAGTCTACGACATGATACCATTTACTCAGAGGACTTATTTAGCCTTCAAAATTCAGTTTACGACGAAAAAACTTATTTGATATCGATACCTGGAAATCAAAATTTGACTTCCATCCATTCATTTTTCTTTCAGTCTACGGTTTTGCTTTAACTGGAAACAACTATTGCTTTTTAGTCTTTCGTGCCAACGTCCAAAAAGCTCCAGAACCATGGATTAGTTTTAAAGCTTTTATTACACCCGAGCAACGCCGGGCTATACTGCTAGTATATATATATATATATATATATATATATATATATATATATATATATATATATATGCGATTGGTAAATTGTCGCAATTATTTTATTAGGTGCGATTGGTAAATTGTAGAAGTTATTTTATAATTCCAAATATTCTTTAGGCTGAGTCTGAGCTCCAGAACCATGGATTAGTTTTAAAGCTTTTATTACACCCGAGCAACGCCGGGCTATACTGCTAGTTATTATATAAAGATCGAATGCGAAAAGGACAAATAAAATGAATGAGCCACCGACCTGGCAAAGTTATGTGAATGGTTGGTTGGTTGGTTGGTTGTTTTGTATTTCATGGCATATCAACCTCGGCGGGTCATTTAATGCCAATTAAATTTATTTATTTATTTATTTATTGCTGGTAATACCTTTTTCTTTCAAAAATTTATTGTTGTTTTTATATAAGTTTTGTATCTAGTAATACTCTTTTTCTTTTCGTGTATCAAGATTCACTGGGATTTGTTTTTAAGGGCAGGGTCCCTAAGTCCTACCCTTGTTATTTAACCCACAACTGGAGGGAAGGGTCAGATCATGGATTTCCACTTGGCTCTGTTTTTTTAATATAGGCAAAACAGGCGACCTAAAAGTGGAGAGAAAAATATTTCTGCGATTTTACCGATCGCATCAGAAGGATTTTCTGCCCACAAGTCGACCCCAAAGAGAAAGAGAGAGATGAGGTGGTAAGAGCCTAAGACAAATTAGACAGAGTTAGTGTGCTTTTTTTAAGAACAAAAAATACAAAATAGAAAAAAAAACAGGGAAAAAGAAAATATTCGGAAGACCGTGTAGCCGAAAATTTTAACACGTCATGGATACAGACAGGCCAACAGATAAGACAAATACACTTCAAATTTAGGATATTGTCAGTAAATCTAATTTTAATCAATATGGTAAATAAATTGAATAATAACATTATTCAGATGAATAATGAAATAAAATATT
Organism: Ascarosepion bandense; assembly: GCA_037127315.1. NCBI lineage: Eukaryota > Metazoa > Mollusca > Cephalopoda > Sepiida > Sepiidae > Ascarosepion > Ascarosepion bandense. The sequence goes on along the minus strand of JBBBDQ010000618.1, from coordinate 885,727 downwards.
CAAATTAACTTTTTAATATAGGCAACTCGGGTGGCCCAAAATTGAGACAAATTCCTGCGATTAAAATTAAAACAAATTCCTGCGATTTTACCTATCGCATCAGAGGAATTGTCTGCCCACAAGTCGACCCCAAAGAGAGAGAGAGAGAGAGAGAAAGAGAGAGATGGTGAGTGAGAAAGAGAGAGTGAAAAAGAACGAGAAGACTTTAGTGAGAAGAAAATACAATAAAAAAAACAGGCTTCAAGAATACAGAAGATGGCGATAAAACCACTGAAAGCAAATAGCTACTGGGAGTGAAAGAGAATGAGAAGACTTTAGTGATGAGAAAAGGAAAATAAAAGAACAGATTTCAGGAAGGGAAAAGATGGCGATAATGCTACTAAGACACAAAGGGTTACTGGAGATGTGAAAAAGAATGAGAAGATTCTAGCGAGAAGAAAAAACAATAAAAGAAGAAAATTCAAAAAGACAGACGATTGCAATGGCATTTTAATTTTTGTAATTTGTAGAAGCAAGAAATCAGAGGATTAAAGTTCCGTGGAACTTAAGGTTGCATCTAGGTAATTCAACATTTTTAGGCTTCGTGCAATAAAAGTGTGGGTAGAAACAAAGAAAAAAATGATGAACTGTTACGTGATATCTGTCCTCCTATATAGCAGCGAATGCTGGACAATCTCCTCAAAGATGAGGAAGAGACTTAAAGCAACAGAAACAAAGAAAAGAATACTGAACTGTTATGTGATATCTGTCCTCCTATATAGCAGCGAATGCTGGAGAATCTCCTCAAAGATGAGGAAGAGACTTAAAGCAAGAGAAACAAAGAAAAGAGTACCGAACTGTTATGTGATATCTGTCCTCCTATATAGCAGCGAATGCTGGACAATCTCCTCAAAGAGAAGAAAGAGTCTCGAAGCACAAGAAATATGGTTCTACAGAAGGATTCTGAAGATGCTATGGACTAAACATGTGAAGAAAGATGAGATTTTAAAGAAAACGAAAAGGAAACTTATATTGAACATCAGGAAATGATAGTTGAAACTTCTGGGCACCTAATGAGAAAGAAGGGCTTGGAAATTTTGATACTCACAGGGCAGATTAAAGAACAGAGAGACAGAGAAAAGCAGCCCGTAACTTTCTTAATGGGTTTCAGTAAATGAATGGTAGAAGAGCATTTGGGAGAAATAATGAAAAAAGATAAAATTTATTGAGAGCCATACAAATAATAATAATAATAATAATAATAATAATAAAATAGAAAAATGTGGAAATTGAAAACAAGAATAGTACCAGTAGGTGCGCTTGGAATAATAAAAAAGGAACAAAACAACACAATGAAAGAAGTCCCGGCATTTCCAGCTCAAGATTGACAAAAGAAAATGTCTTGAAAGGTACTTGCCACACACTAAGAAGATCTTTGTCCATGTAACGCTTGTGATGCTACACGATATAGAAAATCAAATGATTGTTGGTTGGTTGGGTGTTTTGTTTTTATGGCATATCAACACCTTGGCGGGTCATTTATTGCCAACTAAGTAGTTTATTTATTTTATTGCTGGTAATACCTTTTTTTTTCAACAATTTATTGTTGCTTTTTTAAATTTTGTATCTAGTAATACTTTTTCTTTTCGAGAATCAAGATTCATTGAGATTTGTTTTTAAGGACAAGGTTCCAATGTCCTACCCTGTTATTTAACCCATAACTGGAGGGAAGGGACGGATTAATACCTTTCCCAAGGGTACCAGTGCTTAGGTGAATGCAGGGTATTCTACTGGAATAAGAACTCGGCTCACCGATTTCTCTTTCCGAGCCGATATCCACTGCACCACAACGCACATCCGTCACTAAACGCTTACAGCACCTGGTATTCCCAAGCGGTCACCCATCTAAGTACTGACCAGGCTCAACGTTGCTTAACTTCGGTGATCGAGCGAGAACCCGTGTATTCAACGTGATATGGCCGTAAGCACGCACATCCGTCACTAAACGCTTACAGCACCTGGTATTCGCAAGCGGTCACCCATATAAGTACTGACCAAGCTCAACGTTGTTTAAAAAATAAAATGAAATGTCACCATCCCAACACACCACTACCAGCGCAGAATTGATGGCTAGTGTGACCAGAGCTGAAGTCCAAATAATAATACATTGCCTACTAATTGATATGGTATGTCCAGCAGATTGTACCAGAACAACTAAGGAATAGGAAAAGCTATGACACGCCACGATTTGTTATTTGAGGCCACAACTTGAACAACATAAGGTATGCCGATGATACAGTGCTTATTGCAGACACGGAAAGGAAACTACAAAACCTCCTACAGAAGGTAGCGGTGGAGAGTGACAAAAAAGGACTACAAATAAACTCTAAGAAAACTGAATGCATGGTCATCAGCAAAAGTTGCAACCCAAAATGCCAAATACAGGTGGGTGATACAAGAATCAAGCAAGTACAAAAATTTAAATACCTAGGAAGTGTTCCAACAGGAGATGAAAAGTGCGACACAGAGATCCGAAGGCGAATTAGCATGGCAAATGACGCGTTCCAGAAGCTGAGTAAAGTACTAACACACAGGAAAATTTCACTAGAAACAAAGAAAAGAGTGCTGGATTGCTATGTGATGTCAGTTCTTCAATAAGGCAGTGAATGCTGGACAATATCATCGAAAATGAGGACAAAACTGGAAGCAGCGGAAATATGGTTCTACAGAAGGATGCTGTGGATATCGTGGACTGAGCATGCAAGCAACGATCAGGTGTTGGAAAGAATGGCAACCAAAAGGAAATTAATACTGAGCATCAGGAAGAGACAACTGAAGTTCCTGGGACATGCAATAAGGAAGGAGAGCTTGGAGAACCTGATACTGACTGGCCAGAGTGAAGGAAAAAGAGACAGAGGTAGGTAGCGGATAACATATTTGAAGGGCCTGATCAGGTGGATGACGGAACAGGGATTACCAGGAGTAACCGGGGCAAACATACTAAGAGCCACAAGGGATAGGGAGATGTGGAGAACCGTGATCACCTACGTCCTGAATGGACAGGGCACATAGAAGAAGAAGAAGAAGAAGAAGAAGAAGAATACAAAGATCTGGAAAACAAAATATTAAATGTGTAGAAATTGGAGACAATAATAGTACCAGTGATAGGTGCGCTTGGAATGATAAAAAATGGAACAAAACAACACATTGAAAGAATCCCTCGAAATCCCAGCTTAAAAGAAATACTAAGCATTGTCTTGATAATTACAGCTCGCACACAAAGAACAACTTTGTCCATGTAACGTTAGTGATGTTTGAGTTTTGTTTAACGGCATATCAACACCTCTGTGGGTTATTTAATGCCAAAAAGGTAAGGTTTTAAGGTATTTTTTAATGTTCGGTTATTGAGAGAAGGATGATTGAAAAGTACCTCCATATTTTAAAAACGTATAACTTATTTATTTGAGTTTGGGTTTGATTTTTGTTTAACGGCATATCAACACCACTGTGGGTTATTTAATGCCAAAAAGGTAAGGTTTTAAGGTATTTTTTAATGTTCGGTTATTGAGAGAAGGATGATTGAAAAGTACCTCCACATTTTAAAAACGTATAACTTATTTATTTGAGTTTGGGTTTGAGTTTTGTTTAACGGCATATCAACACCTCTGTGGGTTATTTAATACCAAAAAAAGGTGGGGTTTCAATGTATTATTTTTTAATGTTCAGTTATAGTGAGAAGATTTAATCAGATTAAGATAAACAATTGTTATTTACTTTTTTATTATAGAATGCTGAAGACGTCTTCTGGTTTTTTATTAAAAAATGTATTGCTGGTAATTTTTCCCTCAATATATCTATATATTTCTATAAAATTATTTTTATACTTTCATAGTGTTTTGACCCCAGTTTGTAGATAAACTCTTTGCCAATAGCTGGAACCCTAACAGGTGCTACCACCCCGAGTCAGAGTGGACCTGGGAACAACAGTAATTAAGAGTTGGTTCCATGCTCCTCATAAACTCCCAATCAGAGGCATTGCTGCCGGATGAAGTTTACCGTCATACCCAGGACCGTGATGTTATGGGAGTTAGAAAAACAAATCATGAACTGTAGCCATAACAACACATCACTACCGGCGTTTGGTGTTCCCGAAGACATGATAGGTAGTGCGACCATAGCAGAAATCAGTATATAATAATAATAATAATAATAATAATAATAATAATAATAATGAAATTCAATTTGAATAAATGTGCTAAAGCTACAGTTTTACGTGGATCAATACAAGAAACATCCTCAATTAGCTTGGACCCTGCTGTAACAATAAAATAATTGAAACCAGAAGCTTATAAATACCGAGGTGTAAATGAGAGTGAAAACATTCACCATAAAAAAATGAAAGAAATAGTGCGTAAAGAGTACTATAGAAGGCTACGAATGATATTAAAAACTGAACTGAATTCTCAGAACAGAGTTATGGCCATTAATAACCTTGCAATCCCAGTTGTCCAATATAGCTTTAACATCTTAAACTGGACTCTAAACGACATCAGGCGAATGGATTCTAAAACAAGAAAGCTTCTTTCTAAGCATAAGATGCATCATCCAAAGGCTGATGTAGACCGTCTATACATACCCCGTAAAGAAGGTGGAAGAGGTCTTATTCAGCTGGAATTGTCATACAAGACAACAACTATTGGCTTACTAACATACATAGAAACAACAAAGGATTGGATGATACAATTAGTAAGGCAACATGAAGAAAGAAAGAAAAAATATTCAATAATAAAAGAAGGCAGTAAATACAAACAAGAATTACAGTTAGATTCTGTAGAAAAGCAAAACAGAAGCCAACTATTGCGGCAAAAAATATGAAAATGAAAGCCAAAGATAAAGCTCTTGAACAGATGAAACAGCACTGGCAAGACAAACCTCTGCATGGCCAATATCCAGTACGTGCCAATAAATCCAATGTTGATAAAGTTGATACTCATCGATGGTTACGTGCATCTGGATTAAAGTCTGAAACTGAAGGATTTATTCTTGCAGCACAAGACCAAAGTTTTTCACTAGAAACTTTCAGGCAAATATTATGCATAATAATATGGATCCAAAATGCAGGTTTTGTGATAAACACCAAGAAACAATAGACCACCTAATCTCAGGCTGTTCTGTGCTTGTCCCAAATGAATATAAAAATCGCCACGATAGAATGGGGCAATATTTGCATTGGACAATGTGCAAAAACTATGAAAAATGTGTAAACAAACACTGGTATGAACATCACCCAGCACCGGTTACAGAAATAGAAGATGTCACCATTCTATGGAATTGCACCATCTACACAGACAGAAAAATTGAAGCAAATAGGCCGGACATTATTGTTAAAAAGCAGAAATAAAAACTTGCCTATTAATTGATATGGCTTGTCCAGAGGATTGTAACATAGCAACCAACGAATTCGAAAAACTGTCAAAATATAAAGACGTGGAAATTGAAATAGAAAAAATGTGGAAATTGAAAACAAGAGTTGTGCCAGTGATAGTAGGTGCACTTGGAATGATAAAAAAATGAAACAAAGCAACACATTGAAAGAATCCCTGGAAACCCCAGCTTAAGTTATATATAAAAAAATTGTCTTATTAAGTAAAGCCCACACACTAAGGAGAACTTTGTCTATGTAATGCTAGAGATGTTAGGGGAGATAAAAAAAAAACATGAAATGAGGCCACACACCATGACCTGCCTAAAGTATTTTTGCAGACTTGTTAGGTAGTGTGACCATAGCAGAAATCGAATTATGATGAAAAATGACATAACAATAATAAAAATTCGAAAAGTCACCATCTAATAAAAAGTGCAAATATTTTGTATTAGAAAACACTTTGCGTATCATACTTGATGAGCTTGAATAAATGAACTTATTAACTAAAAATGACAGGAAGATGTGGAGGGCTATAATTGTCTACGTTCTAAATGGACACAGTACACAAAAAAGAATTGGAAGAAGAAGAAGAAACGTTCGTTGTTTTGACTTCAGTTTCAGAAATTGTAATTCCTACAACTAACATTCGAATGTGCGTTGTGGTTCACTGGGTATCGACTCGGAACAAGTCGGGGAGCCGAGTTCGAATTCCACTTGAATTCACTGCATTCACTTACGCACAAATACCCTTGGGAAAGGCATTAATTCGTCTTTTCCCTCCACTTATGTTTTAAATAATAGAGCAGATTGGGTTCTATAGCCTTAGCTGGCAACCAGTCTACCGCAGAAAACAATGTCAACCTACTAGGGGAGAGTCAGTCATGTCTCTTTTGAGACATGATCGTCAAAAGCGTGTATCACATACGGCATTTAACTAACTGACTGAATATAATAGTTAAAAATATAATTAAAAATTCTACTGGGCATAAAGTGGGGGACCGGTTTCCTATTGTGTTGAAATAAAACTGATCCCCCACTAATTACTAAATAATATGATACATCTTTTTCCCCCCTCTAGCTATGAGTCAAATAACAGGAAAGATTCGGTTCTATAGCCTTGACTAGCAACCAGTCTACCACAGAAAGCAATGGCAACCTACTGCGGGTTAATCTTCTGCTCAGTCAGTCATGTCTCTTTCGAGACATGATCGCCCAAAGTGTGTATCATGTATGTCACTTGACTGATTGACTGAATATAACAGTTGAAAACATGATAAAGGCTTCTACTGGGCATAAAATGGGAGACTGGTTTTCTATTGCTATGAAGTAATAAAGTGATCCCCCAATAATTACTACTTAATAAAATAAAATATCTCTTCCCCCTTTAGCTATGAGTCAAATAACAGGACAGATTGGGTTCTATAGCCTTGGCTGTCAACCAGTCTGCCGCAGAAAACAATCACAACCTAATGCGGAGTAATCTTCTGCCCAGTCAGTCATGTCTCTTTCGAGACATGATCGCCCAAAAGCATGTATCACGTAATGCACTCAACTGACTGATTGACTGACAAAAGAACTAGAAGTAACACCAAAGCGTAAAAAAATCCAAAGTACGTAGGTGAACATGCCAGATAGAGGAAGACTAGATACTAATAAATATTTACTACTAACAAAAAAATACCCTTAAAATAGGGGAGGTTGTGGAATAATATAGAAAACTCCAGTAACAAACGAACTACGTTAGACGCCTTAAATAAAAAAAAATCTCAGAAACTCTAAAGTAATCAGTCAAGAATAAATATTTTAATCCAATAAAGCGAGTTTTACAAATTTAAAGAATCAACAACAGCATTGGTTCTGACCAATCTTCTGCTATGCAGTATAACCCGGATATAAGATTCCTGATATGAGAAACCCGGATATAAGATATATTTTCTGGTTCCAAATTAGAGCCTGTTGTAATGTATATAAAATAGATCAAACCCTGATATAAGATAATTTTTATCCGGTCCCGGCAACTCTCTTATATCAGAGTCACACTGATCTAGAATTTAAGCATTTAAACGCACTACTAGATTGGCGATAAGGTCTCATCATTTTACAGTTAAAAATGGCTAAATGTAACCGTAAGTTTTATGCTAACGTTTTCTTCACTCGCAATTCTCGCTTCTGGTATTCTATTTCAACGCCTTGCTTTCTAGCCAACTATGATATTCAAGTAATTTAAATGTAATAATATCTAGACTTTATGAATTTAAACGCACTATTAGATTAGTGATAAGGTCTCATCATTTTGCAGTTAAAATGGCTAGAAATAACCGTAGGTTTTATGCTAACGTTTTCTTCTCTCGCAATTCTCGCTTCTGGAATTCTCTTCTAACTCCTTTCTTTTCAGTCAACTATATATTCAAAAATTTACATGAAATGTAAGTCGTTATCTTCTGTCTTTTTAATCTCTGTTCATTTATTCTTCTCGCTCCTTAATAATGTTTTTTTTTTTCTCGTATTCCCTCACATTCAGTAATTCGTCTTAGTGGCTTTATTGCCTTGCTTTGGATGAAATTAGTAAAATAATGATACTGAAGCTGGACTATAAATATTTTAAATCAGGGAAAAGCGTGTGTGTCAGTGTCGATGTTACCGTGTGTCGATTTCTGATTGATTTTGAATCAGGACAAGGAAGGAGTGTTTTTCCTCATTAAATGGATTTACGCTTGTCATTATCGGAACGACGCCATCAACTGAAATCGATCTCAAGTCAAAATAAAAGATAGTGAGTCAGACAGTGTACTTTGGTTTTGAAAAAAAACTTAAATAACTGCATGAAAATAAAGGGGACCATAGTTAACATCAATAAGAACAAAGAAACCAAATCTAATTTTCTTCCGCTCCGAGATGATTTGTTTGTTTGTTTGTTTGGAGGTTTAACGACCTATCAATCCTTATGGGATCATTTCAGGTCATAACCAATGATTTTTTGGTAAGGTTATTTTACAACATTTTTTCTTTTCGAGTATCAAGATTCATTGAGATTTGTTTTTTTTTAAAGAGCAGGGTTCCCAAGTCCTACCCTTGTTATTTAACCCATAACTTGAGGGGAAGGGACGGATTAATACCTTTTCCCAAGGGTACCAGTGCTTAGGTGAATGCAGGGTATTCAACTGGCATTCGAACTCGGCTCACCGATTTCTCTTTCCGAGCCGATATCCACTGCACCACAACGCACATCCGTCACGAAACGCTTACAGCACCTGGTATTCCCAAGCGGTCACCCATCTAAGTACTGACCAGGCTCAACGTTGCTTAGCTCCGGTGATCGAGCGAGAACCGAGGTTTTCAACGTGATAGGCCGTAAGCCCGCTCTGAGATGAAGGATTCAATAAGAAAATCAACATCACCATCATTAGCCATCATTAAATACCACTATGATTGACTTGATTTCTTTCTTTAATGGCATATCAACTCCTGGTGGATCATTTAATACCGAAATGTAATTTTTGATGGGAGCTTTAAGGTAATAAAATTATATGTTTGTTCTGTTGTCGCAACAGAACACATGGTAGATGATACTCCGCTTTTGGGCATATACATGTTTGTGGGGACATAATTTCTAGAAGAGGTGATAATGTTTACATTTCAGATTTTATATTTTTCGAATGCAGATTGAGTTAAGAAATTATATGAACTAAAGTCGCGAAAGAGAACTTTCCTGCTGTTTGATTGCTTTTTTTTTTTTAATCATCTCACGCCAAGCAAGGCATTCCACTGCCACTATTGCGCATGGGGCTACAAAGGGGAAGGTAAAGAGAAGGAGTGGTTAGACATCGGGAATGTCAGGAGGAAGGTGAGAGATGAGTAAGGATAGCGAAGATGAGGGTTAGGTAGATGGGAAGAGTGCTTGATAGAATGGGAGCAGGTTAGTGTGTTAGGAGCTGTCTATTGACCTTACATTTAAACACCTGGAGATTGTAGCCATCGGGGAAGCAGTCATGTGGAAGGGAATTCCACAGTCGGGAAGTGCGAGGAAAGAAACTGTTGGAGCAGAAGTTACGGCTGCATTTTATCGGTTTCACTGTAAAAGGGTGGGATCTAGTTGCTAATCTAGTATCTCGTGCAAATTCGTATTTAGGGGGCACGAGTGATCTAAGTTCAATGCTTGCTTTTGTCTGGTAGCCCAATGGGTTATTTAATGCCAGAATCAAAATATTTTGTGCGTAATTTATGTTTTATACGAGTGGGTCCGTGCCGTCAAAAATGACGACAAAATATTTATATCGTCTAAAATAACGGCAACATATATATTGATATGCTTATTAAAGTAATTTACTTTAAAACATAAGAAAAAATATTTATATCAATATGTCGTCTAAAATGACGGCAACATATATATTGATATATTTACTATTGAGTAATTTACTTTAATACATAAGAAAAATATTTCTATCAATATGCCGTCTAAAATGTCGGCAACATATATATTGATATAGTTACTATTGTGTAATTTACTTTAATACATAAGAAAAATATTTCTATCAATATGCCGTCTAAAATGACGGCAACATATATATTGATATAGTTACTATTGAGTAATTTACTTTAATACATAAGAAAAATATTTCTATCAATATGCCGTCTAAAATGACGGCAACATATATATTGATATAGTTACTATTGAGTAATTTACTTTAATACATAAGAAAAATATTTCTATCAATATGCCGTCTAAAATGTCGGCAACATATATATTGATATAGTTACTATTGAGTAATTTACTTTAATACATAAGAAAAATATTTCTATCAATATGCCGTCTAAAATGACGGCAACATATATATTGATATAGTTACTATTGAGTAATTTACTTTAATACATAAGAAAAATATTTCTATCAATATGCCGTCTAAAATGACGGCAACATATATATTGATATAGTTACTATTGAGTAATTTACTTTAATACATAAGAAAAATATTTCTATCAATATGCCGTCTAAAATGACGGCAACATATATATTGATATAGTTACTATTGAGTAATTTACTTTAATACATAAGAAAAATATTTCTATCAATATGCCGTCTAAAATGACGGCAACATATATATTGATATACTTACTATTGAGTAATTTACTTTAATACATAAGAAAAATATTTCTATCAATATGCCGTCTAAAATGACGGCAACATATATATTGATATAGTTACTATTGAGTAATTTACTTTAATACATAAGAAAAATATTTATATCAATATGCCGTCTAAAATGACGGCAACAGATATATTGATATACTTACTATTGAGTAATTTACTTTAATACATAAGAAAAATATTTATATCAATATGCCGTCTAAAATGACGGCAACATATATATTGATATACTTACTATTGAGTAATTTACTTTAAAACATAAGAAAAATATTTATATCAATATGCCGTCTAAAATGACGGCAACAGATATATTGATATACTTACTATTGAGTAATTTACTTTAATACATAAGAAAAATATTTCTATCAATATGCCGTCTAAAATGACGGCAACATATATATTGATGTACCTACAATTGACTATCTAAAATTAAAGCATTAAAAAAATAATACAAATACCTCAACATAACAGAAGGGATATTTTTTGTTCTAAAAATATACTGTTAAATATAGGCGACAATGAATGTCTATTATGTTTAATCATTAGCCGTTCTAAACATCGTATTTTGATTTTAATTTTGGATCAGAGTACAATTAAAGAACATTTCTTAGAAAAACATAGCCATGTAGTTAATATCAGACAGATTTTAGTCAACAATACAATAATCCTCACTCATACACAAAGTAAAAAGAACCTTCAGATATTGGAGGCCATCTACATTAAATCCAAACAACCCACACTTAATAAAATCACGTTTAAATCCGGTCATAACATTTGACATTGCATCTAAATATATGGTTCTGTTATCATTTCGAGCTCTCACGTGTTGTGACGTCATAGAACCGCATTACAAATTTACGAAATGCGTTTGCTAATTTCGGTAACTGTTATCGTTGCTTAGCAAAGTTTTATGTCAACACAAAATAAAATCGTCTCCGATAGTGGATTTTTTTATGTTAACGTCCTTGTAACCTCTCTGAAGATGGCTCATGTGAGCCAAAAGCTTAGAACCAACTTAATAAAGAATTATTCAAATGTTGGAGAATTTTTGTCTTTATTTTCACTTGAAATTAAAGCCACAATACGATGTTTAGAACGGCTCCTGATTAAGCATAATAGACATTCAATGTCTCTTATATTTAACAGTATATGTTTAGAAAATTACTTGCTGCCTCGATATACTATATATATATATATATATATATATATATATATATATATATGTAAATAAATATACAACAGCCTTTTTTATAATATAGTATAATATAGTATATATATATATATATATATATATATATATATATATATATATATATATTCTTTACTGCACAACGACATAATTATTGCAAAAAATAAAATAATAAGTCTAAGCTCCACAAAGAGATTGAGGGTCTGGATCATTTCTATCCCGAAGATACGTGGCACATAGAAGAAACATAAACAAAGAAATCTGCCTACAACTAGCAGTAGAGCCTGGCCTTGCCCGGGTGCAATGAAAGCTTTAAAACTAATCCATACTCATGGAGCTCAGACTCTTTGGACGTTGGCACAAAAAACTAAAAAGCAATAGTTGTTTCCAGTTAAATCGAATCCGTAGACTGAAAGAATAATGAATGGATGTAAGTCAAATTTTGATTACCTGGTATTGATATCAAATAAGTTTTTTCGACGTAAACTGAATTTTGAAGGCTAAATAAGTTCTCTGAGTAAATGGTATCATGGCTGAGATTAAAACTACAATTATACTTACTTAGAGCCAAACCCGAAGCAAAAACTAAAATAAAAGAGCTGAAAAAATATAGACATACAGGTAGATAAACAGACACACAAACATCTTGCCTTATATATATATATATATATATATATATATATATATATATATATATATATAATATCGATTTTCTGCACTATTGTAAGAAATACTGAAAACCGTTTCTAATGTGTTTGTCTATGACGGTATCAAATTTGATTAAAATCGGACAACTCCTTCTATAACCCGATTTCGGTTCAGCCTTTTCGGAGTCTATAGGTAACGGACACATACACGCACACACACACAAAGTTCCATTTATAAATAAGTTTAGATACGAAAGAAATACAATGTGTTAAGTATTCAATTTAAATTTCCAACCACCAAAGGAATCTGGAACGCACAATGGCCAAAACGTCATGAATATGGCAACAAAGATGAGAACAACAGTCCGAACAATGTAAATAGATTTATAGTGTAAATAATTAGAAAAAAATAGTGTAAATAATTACAATACCTCCTCTCAAAAATACAGAAAGATATGGAAGGGGAATATGGCAACAAAGATAAGGCCAACAGTCCGAACAATGTAAATAGATTCATAGTGTAAATAATTACAAAAAACTAGTGTAAATAATTACAATATCTCATCTTAGAAATACAGAAAGATATTGAAGGGGAATATGGCAATAAAGATGAGGACAACAGTCCGAACAATGTAAATAGATTTATAGTGTAAATAATTACAAAAAAATAGTGTAAATAATTACAATACCTCATCTCAGAAATATAGACAGATATTGAAGGTGAATATGGCAACAAAGATGAGGACAACAGTTCAAACCATGTAAATAGTGTAAATAATTACAATGCCTCATCTCAGAAATATAGACAGATATTGAAGTTGAATATGGCAACAAAGATGAGGACAACAGTCCGAACAATGTAAATAGTGTAAATAATTACAATACCTCATCTCAGAAATATAGACAGATATTGAAGTTGAATATGGCAACAAAGATGAGGACAACAGTCCGAACAATGTAAATAGTGTAAATAATTACAATACCTCATCTCAGAAATATAGACAGATATTGAAGTTGAATATGGCAACAAAGATGAGGACAACAGTCCGAACAATGTAAACAGTGTAAATAATTACAATACCCCATCTCAGAAATATAGACAGATATTGAAGGTGAATATGGCAACAAAGATGAGGACAACAGACCAAACAATGTAAATAGTGTAAATAATTACAATACCCTATCTCAGAAATATAGACAGATATTGAAGGTGAATATGGCAACAAAGATGAGGACAACAGTCCGAACAATGTAAACAGTGTAAATAATTACAATACCCCATCTCAGAAATATAGACATATATTGAAGGTGAATATGGCAACAAAGATGAGGACAACAGACCAAACAATGTAAATAGTGTAAATAATTACAATACCTCATCTCAGAAATATAGACATATATTGAAGGTGAATATGGCAACAAAGATGAGGACAACAGTTCAAACAATGTAAATAGTGTAAATAATTAGAAAACCTCATTTTAGAAAAATAAGCAATTAATATTACGTAATTTACAAACGAAATTTTAATTTTGAATTACACTCTTTCATCGCAAATGTTGTCTCGGCAATTTTGAACTGAAGACAATAAACGTGTTAAGGGAAGTTCGTGCCAAGGGAAATGACGTTTATAATTGCGATGATGTTGGTATTTGTCGTGTCGACAGCAGAAATTTCCTTAAGACGATGTCGATAAATGTCACATGTTGAGTAGATTATTGTATTTGGTATTAGCATTATTAAATATTTTGATGGTAGTAGTAGCAGTAGTAGTCAAAAACAGTTTAAAGAGCAGCTGTGAGAAAAAGTTAAAAAACAAAAATATTTGGAGGTTTCGAAAGGCTACCGGAAATGAATGACGTGAGAAAGCGGAAGTAATCGAGGGCCAAACCGGGACAGAAGCAATTTGACGGTCTAATTAGGAAGAGTGTACTTTTGATTGCAATATCAAGTGAATTATGACAAAGAAAGAATATGTCAGGAATAAAAAGGAAAGGAAATCCGAAAAGACAAAGAAAAAGACGCGGTTAGATAAAAAAAAAAAAAAGATAAGAAAGACGAAAGAAGAAAAAATGCCGTTAAAAAAAAAAAAAAAGTGAGAAAGAAGGAATGATTTAAAGACACGCCAAAGAAGCGACCATAATTATTGTAAAAGATCAGGACGAATTATTGTTTCGGAAAAAAAATCCTAAATCAACAATCCTTTAAAAAAAAAATCTACAAAACTAGCGGAAGAACAAAGACAAAAATTTCATGTAAAAGGTTAAGACACAATAAGAAAAAGGAAATTTTAAAATAGGACATAGAAAATATGAAAATCATTTTGAACTCAGTGTCGTCTGAAAACGACGGGTGTTAAATTTGTTTGCCTGACTCTTTAAATGGTTCGCTCTACTGTCTACCGGTTTGTCCGTATATATTTCTGACATCAGATTTCAAAAATAAAAGCAATAACAAAGAACTATAAGAACGAAAAGGTGATGAACTCTTAAGAAAAGACTATTTAAATGCCAGTTTTGAAAAGGGCAAACATGAAAGGGCAGTAGTAATTTCAAAATAATAAGGAACTCTTGTAAAACCATTATGTTTGCCCTCATAAATTGCGCATTCTTACTCCGTTCTTACAACAGCCTCAAGAGACACCCAAGGCACATCCTTATGTGTCTCTTGGGGCTTGAATTGATTGAACAATTAATAAAAAAAACACAGAAGTGTATCAAATAAAAAAAATTACTGATAAAAAACAAAAAAGAATCATCAATATTATTGGGCCTGCCCTGGAATCTCAGTGTCAGTCACTTTCTCACAGGCAGTATGTATGTGATTGTTAAAAAAATAATGGCTTTTTTTTTATTACTAAAAACTTAACTGTAGAAATGTTAACTCTCACAACAGACGCTAAGTGGAATGACTATATCGAATCCATAGCTAAATCCACTGCTAAGAAAATTGATTCTCAGTGTAGAGCCAGGAAGTTTTTTTCCACCTGAAACAATCCTGCACATATATAAATCTACCATCCGCCCGTGCATTGAATACTGCTACCATACCTGGTCGGGTACTTCTGCTATCCACCTAGGAGACCTTGACAAAATCCAACGGAGAATCTGTAATGTGATAGATCCTGACTTGGCAGCTCAGATACAGTCACTTTCTCACCGGCGCAATGTGGCTTCTCTCTGTCTCTTCTACAAATACTTTCATTGTTTCTGCTGCGATGAACTTAGCTCACTGCTGCCCCCTATATATAAATTTACTCGGGCCACAAGATTAGCAACTAGGTCCCACCCTTTTACTGTGACAATAAAATGTAAACGCAAATTCTACTCCAACAGCTTCTTTTATCGCACTTCCCGCATGTGGAATTCCCCTTCGTTTACTTGCTTTTCCGACAGCTACAATCTCCAAGAATTTAAATGTAAAGTCAATAGTCATCTCCTGTCTCACTAACCTGCATCCTCTCTCTCATGCTCATTTCTCCATCCACTCCATTCTCATCGGTATTTTCATCCTTCTCTTACCCACTTCCTGACACCCACTATAGCCTGTCACTCTTTCTCAAAACTTTCCTCTTATGTAACACCCTGCAAAACAGTGGCAATAAAATGCCTTGCGTGGGGTGATATGATTATAAAAATAAAAAAAATTCCCTACTGTTATAATGTGTATATAAAGTGGGGTATCAATTCTACATTACAATCAATATATAAACTGATCACTCACTTTATGACCACAGTCATCCTTCTCTTACCCACTTCCTGACACCCATTATAACCTGTCACTCTTTCTCATAACTTTCCTCTTTATGTAACCCCCTGCAAACCAGTGGCAATAAAAAGCATTGCTTGGGGTGATATGATTATGAAAAAATATTCTATACTATTATAATGTGTATATAAAGTGGGAGATCAATGCTACATTACAATCAATATATAAACTGATCACTCACTTTATGACCACAGTCATCCTTCTCTTACCCACTTCCTGACACTCCCTATAACCTGTCAGTCTTTCTCATAACTTTCCCCCTATATAAGCCCCTGCAAAACAGTGGCAATAAAATGCCTTGCTTGGGGTGATATGATTATAAAAATAAAAAATTTCCCTACTGTTATAATGTGTATATAAAGTGGGGTATCAATTCTACATTACAATCAATATATAAACTGATCACTCACTTTATGACCACGGTCATTCTTTTCTTACCCACTTCCTGACACCCATTATAACCTGTCACTCTTTCTCATAACTTTCCTCTTTATGTAACCCCCTGCAAACCAGTGGCAATAAAATGCCTTGCTTGGGGTGATGTGAATATAAAAACAAATGTTGAAATTAGTCAAGATGCGAGCCTTGAGCATCTGTTCACCTCTGCCATCGATCGATGAGATTATTTATTTCTTGTTGATAAAAGGTTAATGGCTGTGATGTTACGAAATCTTTGAAAACTGATTCTAATTCTACTTTGGATCTAAAAGTTTGACGATTTCAAATGTGCTTAAAAAGGTGTAATTAGTAGGTGAAATATTAGGAGTATATAGAGGATTGGGTAAACTTCCGTGTCCCAAGACTGTGAGTTTTAGCAACTTCATTCTTTCAACATATGGCCGCGCATTATTGTGGAGCAGAATTGGACCAGGTTTATTTACCAATGCAGGTCTCATTTTTTGCAAGCGTGCATGCATTTCAGTAAGTTTATCCTCTGATCGCAATGAGAGGCCGGTACAGCGATCGCGGCGGTGGCGAGGTCCCCTACAGCGTGCAAGAGCTACTGGCTGCAAAGAAGGCAGCGGCATAGGCGGTAGCGTAGGTGGTAGAACGTTAGAGGGCGTCCACCTAGTTTGCGCAGCGACTGTAGCGATGTTTGACGGCGACGAATTTCAGGGATCTCATGGGCGTCACGTTAGGCACCTTAGCCGGACGTTTGGTTCATCCCACAGCACTAGTTCTGCTTACCAAAATGTGGCCCATCTGGCACTCTCATTCGTGAGGGACGGCTACGTATTTGGGAGAGCCGACGCGTTCCACCCAACAGTTTCGCTCCCGTCCGGCCAGTGACGGTGGTTCTCGGCACTTCTGAAGCACATTCTCGTACACATTTTTCTCCAAAACCGCACAAAAAAAAAACATAAAATGAAACTTAGACGTAACGCACGGCCGAAAGTAGGGGGTACCCAGTGATGATTGAACTCACTACTCAGTTTTAATGATTCTAGCGAGACGAGCTTGCTAACCATTAAACCAGGCCGAGGTACCCATGTTGGTTAAAGGAAATCAGTATTGTTTTGGATGTATTAAAATTTACAAGTCATTTCTTATCCAGTTTAATCACTGGTTAGAGGTCCATTTGGAGAACAGTAGCCAAGCTTCCTTTCTCAGCCTTGGCAGATATTCTGTTGAAACGGGAGTAAATGATGGTGTCATCGTATTCTCTTCTTCAGGACAGAGACCGTCATTGCTCTCCACAATTTTCTATCCTTCTTACTTATGAGCTATGTTTGTCTCCTTACTCTCCCTCTCACTTGCTTTACAGTCATCCGTTTATATAAGAGGTTACTTACTGTTTCTTTCTGACACTCTTATGACTTGTACTTAAAATCGTATTTCCTTACTATGTACTAGCAGTATAGCCCAGCGTTGCTCGGGTGTAATGAAAGCGTTAAAACTAATCCATTGTCCTGGAGCTCAGACTCTTTAGACGTTGGCACGAAAGACTAAAATGCAATAGTTGTTTCCAGTTAAAGCGAAACCGTAGACTGGAAGAAAAATGAATGGATGAAAGTCAAATTTTCATTTCCTTTTATCGATTTATATATATATAATCGATTTTCTGCACTATTGTAAGAACTGCAACCTTGAAGCTTCTGAATATCGTTTCTTATGTCTTTGTCTATGAGTGTATCAAATTTGATTAAAATCGGACCACTCCTTCTATAACCTGATTTTTTCGAATATCGATTTTCGATATTTATCGGGGATACCTCGACACAACACCTAGCTAAGAACACTCGCAGACGCTTATAGTATAAGTGTGTACATTTTCAAGAAAATCGGTTCAGCCGTTTCGGAGTCTATAGGTAACGGATACACACACACTCACACAGACAAAGTTCCATTTATAAATAAGTTTAGATCTCAATAATTTTCTCCTGTCGCTTTTTGATCGAAGTATGAGTTTTCTTTGTATTTCAATTTGTTATAAAACTTCGTAGTTTGCCACATGTTCAGTCCATGATATCTGAAGTATCTATTTGTATAACTCTGATGCGTTCAGTCCGTCTGTGTCTAAACCGGTCACGGAAACCAATTATGATGTGGTCCGGAACCTGAGTCAGGGTTTATGCTGTCGAACGGCACCAATTATGACGACGCTCTCGGCTCGCTAGTCGTGATGGCCTCGTCACAATAGTTGGTCCTCGAGTCCTCTATTACAACGCTGTTCCTCCTTGCCCACGCTGTGAATTTTGATCTCAAGGAAGACACGTTGAAATCTCGCTAGCCGTTTCTCTACCACTTCAAACCAGACTGGACGCGCATACACATCTGGATTAAAAAAAAACGGCACCAAAAAAAAAAAAAAATTCGATTACGACTGGATAAGTTGCGGAAAAGTTTTTATATATAAAAAAAGGACAGCAAACAGAAATGAAATATAACAGTCGTCGAATTTTTATTCTAATAACGGAGCGAACGTTTTAGTCTGAGATTAATGGTTCTTCAATTTAATCGGTGATTTCGAAATTTTCCTCAAGTTTTGACGGTTTCAAAACTAAGTCGTACTCTTTCTCGGCTCTTTCTGTTTCCATACATCTTCAGCCAGGACTTGATCGGAGACGCATTATTCGAATTTAATTCTTTTAAGTCGGTCGGTGGCAGGGTTCTATAAGTTTCTTTACTTCTTCAGCCTGGAGCTCTATGGGGAGCGACCACTCTTTTGGTCGTGGTTCCCGGTTAGGAACACTTTTTCCTTAAGTCGTTACATATCGACTGGTCACAAGGCTCAGCTCCAACTATAAATGATTTTGGCCTTCTCGGCTCTGGTATTTATTGTTGCCTCAATGTTCTTCATCATAATTATGAATGTTGTCTAGTATTCACTAACTCAAAAGTAGATTGTTACTGCATATTACTTCTACGGTGTTTTCTTACTCACTAACAAATGTAGCGCATGTTTCTTAATATGTTGCTTGGCTTTTGAAAGGCATTTTCATTCTATTACGATGCGACCTCGGATTTCTGTCACAATGTCTGTCATATCTTAAAACACTCACCAAGCAATAATATTTTCTCTGTAAGTTTGTTATATGAGTTGTAATAGTAAAAGGCATGAGACGAATTTTTCGATCATATATGAGAAAGGGAACCTTAAACTCCAGACATGAATAGGTCAGTATTAAAATGATCCAGAAAACATCGTCGTGGGATTCCACAAGTTAGCGGGTTCTAGAAAAAAACTATTCAAGGGGAACTTACTCCTTACTAATGGAATACGAAGGGAATGGATGTGGTTCAGCTCATTGTACACAGCTTGGGTATGGGGAATTCAACTTGTACAGCGAGACTATTCTGAGGACCCCAGATGTCATGCCAGGATTTATCATCAGAGGCCACAATTTGAACAACTAAAAGGTACGCAGATGATACAGTGCTGATAGCAGACACGGAAAGGAAACTGCAAGACCTCCTACAGAAGGTAGCTGAAGAGAGTGACAAGAAAGGACTACAAATAAACTGCAAGAAAACTGAATGCAGCTCAAACTTGCCAACGCATGTCAGGCATACTAAAAGCAAGAAGGTACAAAAATTTAAATAGCTGGGAAATGTTCTAACAGAAGACGGAAAGTGTGACACAGAGATCCGAAGGCGAATTGGCATGGCGAAGGAGGCGTTCCAGAAGTTGAGTACATTATTAACGGACAGGAAAATTTCGCTAGAAATTAAAAGAAGAGAGTACTGGATTGATATGTGTTGTCAGTTCTTCAATATGGCAATGAATGCTGGGTAATATCATCGAAGACAAAAGAAAAAACTTGAAGTAATTGAAATTTGGTTCTACAGAAGGATGCTGTGGATATTATGGAACGAGCATGTGAGCAATGATGAGGTTTTGGAAAGGATGGAAACGAAAAGGAAATTAATACTGAGCATCAGGAAGAGACAGCTGAAGTTCTTGGGACATGGAGGGCTTGGCGAACCAGGTACTAACAGGCCAGATAGAGGGGAAAAAAGACAGAGTAAATCAGCGGGTAACATATTTGAAGGGCTTGATCAGGTGGATAACAGAACGGGGGTTGTGTGGTGTAACAGGAGAAAGCGGGCTAAGAGCCACCAGGGATAGGGAGACGTGGAAAGACATGATCGCCGACGTCTTGAAAGTACAAGGCACTTAGATAAAAGAAAAAGATAATGCTGGATAGCCCGGCGTTGTTCGGGTTTTTTAATAGTTTTGATGGAAGAGACAACTGAAGTTCCTGGGACATGCAACGAGGAAGGAGGGCCCGGCGAACGTGATACGAACAGCCCAGATAGAGGGGAAAAGACATAAAAGAAAGCAGTGGATAATATATTTGAAGGGTCTGAACAGGTGGATGACAGAACGGGACTTTTATAGAGAAATATACATTTTTGAAGGAAAAATATTGCCAACAATGCATTTTTGAAGAAAACATTATTACCATAAAACTTCTTTGAAGAAGAAAAAAGTTATTCTCAGCGAAATATTTTTGAAGAAAAAAAATAGAAGACATTTTCAGTTTTTTAAAAGCTGGCAGTGAAGCATGTATGTAAGGGTTGGTTAGATTTTTTGAAATTTTAGCAAGTCATGATTTTGTATTTATTTATGCTTAATTTTAAGTTTTTTTTTTATTTTGCTGTCTTTTTTTCTATTTCAATGATTGGACTTTTAACTAAGTTAAAACTTAGTTAACTCACCATCCTTAACAAATTTATATATATATATATATATATATATATATATATATATATATATATATATATTTTTTTTAATTGGAATAGATAGACTTAACTATCGCCCGGTTAACACTCCACCTATGACAGGTGAAGAGGCCCATCCCTTGTTCCCTGCTTAGGATGTGGTTTCCGGCTTTCTCTTCCCTATTCTTTTCACTCTTATTTATTTTTTTCCTCAATGGGAATAGATAGACAAAACTATCACCCGGTTAACACTCCACATATGACTATTGAACAGGTGAAGAGACCCATCCCTTGTTCCCTGCTTAGGATGTGGTTTCCGGCTTTCTCTTTTCCAACATTCTTACTCTTATTTATTTTTTTCCTCAATTACAGTAGATAGACTAAACTATTGCCCGGTTCACACTCCACCCACGTCCATTGAACAGGTGAAGAGGCCTTGTTCCTTGCTTAGGATGTGGTTTCCGGCTTTCTCTTCTCCATTCTTTTCACTCTTATTTATTTTATCCTCAGTTGGAGTAGATAAACTAAACTATCGCCCGGTTCACACTCCACCTACGTCTATTGAACAGGTGTAGAGGCTCATCCCTTGTTCCCTGTTTAGGATGTGGTTTCCGGCTTTCGCTTCTCCATTTTTTTCACTCTTACGTAGCCCCCTACGTTTCAGTGGCGTTACCGTCTTGCTCGGGGTGATATGATTAAAAAAAATAAAAAAAATAAAAGCATACTATAACCGATAGTGGTTGATATGTCGTTAAACAAAACTGAAACACACACACGCATATATATATATATATATATATATATATATATATATATATGAGATGAGGGCTGGTAGGGTGCTTCTGCTATTCACCTCGGGGTTCTTGACAGGGTCCAACGGAGAATCTGTAATGTGATTGATACCGACTTGGCAGCTCGGCTACGGTCGCTATCTCACCGGCGTGACGTTGCTTCCCTGTGCCTTTTCTACAAATACTTTCACGGTTTCTGATCCAATGAACTTAGATCACTGGTACCACCGAGGTATGAATTTACACGAGCTACTGGATTAGCATCTAGGTCCCATGCTTTTACAGTGAAACCGATAAAATGTAACCTCAAATTCTACTGTAACAGCTTCTTTTCTCACACTTCCCACGAGTGGAATTTCCTTCTTTATATACTTGCTTCCCCGACAGCTACAATCTCCAGGAATTTAAATGTAAGGTCAATAATCATCTTTTATCTCACTAACTCGCATTCATTCTCTCCAGCTCTTTTCTCCATCGATTCCACCCCCATTCTAGGTATTGTCATCCATCTATTACCCTCCCTCTGACATTTCCTATAACTAACCCCTTTTTCTCATCGCTTTCCCTTATGTAACTCCCTGTGCAACAGTGGCAGTAGAATGCCTTACTTAGGGTGAGATGATTTTAAAAACAATCTTGCAGTAAGGCCTTTAAATGGGAAGTTTTGAAGAGCATGGAACCACCTCTTAATTGCTGTTGTTCCCAGGTCCACCTTGACCCGAAGTGATAGCAAGGCCCCTGATTGGGAGGTTGTGAAGAGCATGGAACCACCTCATTTGCTGTTGATACTACATTAGCAACTTGGTCCCACCCTTTTACAGTGAAACCGATAAAATGTAACCGCAACTTCTATTGTAACAGCTTCTTTTCTCGCACTTTTTGCCTGTGGAATTCCCTTCCATATACTTGCTTCCCCGACAGCTACAATCTCCAGGAATTTAAATGTAAGGTCAATAGGCATCTTCTATCTCAGTCACTCGTATCCATTCTCTCAAGCTCTTTTTTTTCCATCTACTCCACGCCATCTTCGGTATACTCATCTGTCTATTACCCTCCTTCTGACATTTCCTGTAACTAACCCCTCTTTCTCATCACTTTCCCCGATGTAACCCACTGCGCAATAGTAGCAGCAGAATGCCTAGCTTGGGGTGACATGATTAAAAAAAAATTGTATTGTTTGTAGCCGTATTTATGACGTTTCGGCCGTTATACGCGTTGGCCATCTTCAGGTGATTGGAATGTTGAACTAAGCCTTTTATTTCGTTTACCGGGAAATCATTCTATTTCCATGACTCATGCCTATTTTAGTGTCTCAATATTTGTTCTCTTTCTTTAACACTAATCTCTAAATTTTTTGTTCACCTCTGCTGTATCGCTATTCGGTATTGTCATATATATATATATATATGACAGCGTGGAAAATGATTTTGTGTGACACGTTTCGTCTCATAGGACTTCCTCAGAAGAAGATTGTTTGCACTGATGCGATTATACATATGCACGAGCGATAGATTTTTAGATTTAGAAATTTTTATTTTACACTTTTTTATGTGTTTTCGGCAAACAAATTGGCCAATTTCATATATATATATATATATATATATATATAATTCTTTTGTTTTCATCGTCCTTGTTATTTATTTTGACAACAGAAAATCTGTCAAGATTAGTGGAACGTTGTAAGAATCTGAAAGCAAATTTACTTTGGATAAACACAAAGATAAAATAAAAGATAATATATTATTTATTAGGTTGTCCCAAAAGTTCGTAAACACTTGCGAAATGGGCGCCTATCTGGTCCAGCACAATCGAGACAAACGATGGGTTCAGAAAGGGCAAGAGACAGCGTCGGTTCGAAAACAAGATCGATTCGGCAAGAAAGTCATGTTGTGCGTTTGGTGAAACTTTGAAGGAATCATGCATTTTGAATTGGTTCCGAATGGTCGTGCCATCAGTGCCGAATTTTCTGTCAGCAACTTGAGCGGGTCTACGAAAAACTGAAACAAAAGTACCCGATTCTGATCAACCGAAAGAGCGCTTTGATGCAGCAGGACAATGCCAAGCCACACACCGCCAGGAAGACCAAAAACATGTTTGACGAGCTGGACGGCCTTGAGGTTCTGCTACCTCAAGCCTACAGTCCTAACTGTGCTCCATCAGATTATGGCCTTATCCGCTCAATGCAACACTTTCTGAAGGGCCGCCGATTCGACTCGTTTGACAAAGTCGAGGAAGCATGTCAAGAATTCTTAGATTCGAAGCTGGCTGAATGGTACTTTGATCAGATCCGAAAGCTTGCAGATCGATGGCAGAAAGTCTTGGAAAATGATAGTCTTTATTTTGAGAAATAATTTTTTTTTTTTTGTGAGTAAAATTTCAATTTTTTGCAAGTGTTTTCTGGTAACCTAAGATTACTTTACTAATTTTTGGGACAACTTAATACATTATTCGAACTATTGTTCTCGTCTTTGTTGTCATTCGTACGACGTTTCAGCCGTTGTACGCTCCGGCCTTCTTCAGATTCTAGGAATTTCGAACCGAAACATTTATTACAATCACTGGGATAGATGATCCTCATTCCTTGCGTAGAGACTCTTCTGGTCGTCATGAGTTTTCTCTCTCTAACACTGCAAGTTAATTGTTCACCACTGTTGTAGCCTGGTATTGAACTCACAACACTATGAGTCAGCTCAGGAACTAAGCAACATCTATATCTACTGAGCCATGGGTCCTGAAGTTTTGGGACTTATAAACCTAATGTCAAGTAACTTTTATTTACCAGAGTTCATACTGCAATTTTTTGATATTAATGGTTTTCTCTAGTATTTCTGATGTTAATGGTTTTCTCTAGTATTTTTTACCAGGTCTCATTAACCAACATCTATATCCACTGGTCCATGTGGATATCCTTAATATAAGGATATCCACATGGACCAGTATATAACAACTGAATTTCAGAGACTTATAAATCTTATGTTCAGTAATTTTTTTTTTACCAGAGTTCATATTGCAATGTTTGATGTTAATGGTTTTCTATAGTATTTTTATCAGAGCTCATGTCTAGTATTTCTGATATTAATGGTTTACTTGTGTATTTTTGCTCATATTGCAATTTTTTACCCTAATGATTTTCTCTGGCACTCCGTATTACTGGTTCCCATATTGTGTTCATCGCTATTCTTAGTCGGCTTAGGAGATTTTTGTCGCCTAACATATGTGCTGATTCCTTAAGTTTACGTAGTTTCCAGTGACATTCTCTATCTATTATTTCAACTTCATCCCATAGGGATTTCTATGCTTGGTCGGCTTAGGAGATTTTTGTAGCCTAACATATGTGCTGATTCCTTGAGTTTACGTAGTTTCCAGTGACATTCTCTATCTATTATTTCAACTTCATCCCATAGGGATTTCTATGCATGGTCGGCTTAGGAGATTTTTGTAGCCTAACATATGTGCTGATTCCTTGAGTTTACGTAGTTTCCAGTGACATTCTCTATCTATTATTTCAACTTCATCCCATAGGGATTTCTATGCTTGGTCGGCTTAGGAGATTTTTGTCGCCTAACATATGTGCTGATTCCTTGAGTTTACGTAGTTTCCAGTGACATTCTCTATCTATTATTTCAACTTCATCCCATAGGGATTTCTATGCTTGGTCGGCTTAGGAGATTTTTGTAGCCTAACATATGTGCTGATTCCTTGAGTTTACGTAGTTTCCAGTGACATTCTCTATCTATTATTTCAACTTCATCCCATAGGGATTTCTATGCTTGGTCGGCTTAGGAGATTTTTGTCGCCTAACATATGTGCTGATTCCTTAAGTTTACGTAGTTTCCAGTGACATTCTCTATCTATTATTTCAACTTCATCCCATAGGGATTTCTATGCTTGGTCGGCTTAGGAGATTTTTGTCGCCTAACATATGTGCTGATTCCTTAAGTTTACGTAGTTTCCAGTGACATTCTCTATCTATTATTTCAACTTCATGCCATAGGTATACTAAAAGATTATATGAACACAAAGAATACATTTTAAAAAACAAACACACAAAAAGTATTGTTTCTTTACGTAACAGATCAGACCACAATTTGGACAATAAAATTACTACTTTATTTAAAATAGAAAATAATATTTTCGATTTCGTTAATAGGCATATTTCTTCATCCCTATGGAATGGTATCTTCTGCATCGTGTTAATTTATGTATTTATTTCAGTATATTTAATGAGTTTTTTTTCTCTGGCCTTTTAGCTATTTTAACCATTCATCTTAACATTAATATCACGAAAAATCAATTTTTTATTTTTATTTTTTTCCGGATATTTACTTGAACCATATACACATTATCATCACTGGATATTTAGTTATTTGTGGACGACCTTATTCTAGAAATTTTTCCTCTTCTCCTGTGCAACCAAAAACATCCCGCGTTCTAATATCGTAGCAAGCAGAGATTAGAACACAGGCCGGGGCCTGATCAACCTTGGCTGGGTCAACCTAGGGAGAAGGTATGATGTTTTTAAAGGACCGAAACCGTCAATGAACCGGGGTAACATCACTAATGATGTCTCCTAACCGCATCTAAATTATGTATTTTTCAAATTCACTGAGACGAAAATGTCTAGAAAATCGCTTGTTCACCCGGGGTACACTTGCGTCAAGGTTCTTACAACATTTCGCCATTTTTGACAGAATTTCTGTTATACCAATCAGGGATTTTAAAAAATAAAGATAATGTAAAGAATAAGAAAATTGGAGAGGTTGTATGCCCAAAACCCTTAGAAAAAAATTCTAAATTTTAAATTCCCAGATTATCTCGTAGCCTGATGAAGATCTAAGGGACAAAAGGCGTCATTCAAAAACTTTGTCCCACTTTACCATACATCTTTCCTCCTAAACTGTTCTTGACATACAACATGCATGTATTGTTTTACCAGCAGTATAGCCCGGCGTTGCTCGGGTGTAATGAAAGCTTTAAAACTAATCCATGTTCCTGGAGCTCAGATTCAGCCTAAAGAATATTTGAAATAATAAAATAATTGCGACAATTTAACAATCGCACCTAATATACACACACACATTATATATATATATATATATATATATATATATATATATATATATATATATATATATATATACTAGCAGTATAGACCAGCGTTGCTCGGGTGTAATGAAAGCTTTAAAACTAATCCATGGTCCTGGAGCTCACACTCTTTGGACATTGGCACGAAAGACTAAAAAGCAATAATTGTTTCCAGTTAAAGCGAAACCGTAGACTGAAAGAAAAATGAATGGATGTAAGTCAAATTTTGATTTCCTGGTATCGATATCAAATAAGTTTTTTTCGTCGTAAACTGAATGTTGAAGGCTAAATAAGTCCTCTGAGTAAATGGTATCATTGCTGAGATTAAGAACTACAATTATACCTACTTAGAGCCAAGCCCGAAGCAAAAACTAAAATAAAAGGGCTGAAAAAATAGACATACAGGCAGATAAACAGACACACACACACAAACATCTTGCCTTATATATATATATATATTACCAATTTTCTGCACTATTGTAAGAACTGCAACCTTGAAACTTCTGAATATCGTTTATGTCTTTGTCTTTGAGTGTATCAAATTGGATTAAAATCGGACCACTCCTTCTATAACCGAATTTTTTTGATTATCAATTTTCGATATTTTTGGGGGTACCTCGAGACAAAACCTAGCTAAGAACACTCGCAGACGCTTATTGTACAATTGTGTAAATTTTCAAGAAAATCGGTTCAGCCGTTTCGGAGTCTATAAATTACAGATACACACAGACAAAGTTCCATATAAAATAAATAATTTTAGATAGCTAGATAGATAGATAGATAGATAGATAGATAGATAGATAGATAGATAGATAGATAGATATAAGAAAAAGAACGAGATAAATTTCATGTGAATAGTCTTAGACTGACTCATGCATTTTTTTCTTAAATGTCATCCTGTTGAGTCCCGAGAAATTCACAATTTCACAAGGGGTAGAGGAACACGTCACTGTCAACCTTTAAGAATCTTCCAGATCATTAACGACAAAAGCCCAGCATGACGTCCCACAAAGTCGTTTCATGTTCACCTTTGTACACTTAACCGTCATTAAACAAAATTCCCAAGTTATTATTCCGAAGTAATTCATATAGAGACAATTATTCTACCCGCCATTTTAGCTAAAGCATAAGCAATTTCAAAAGCTGTCAAATATTTGTCACATCAGTTATTAATAAAAACAATAATAATAACGATAATATCAAGCAAAATGAACGACGTAACTCTTGCAATATTTTGCAACGCTTAGTAAAGACCGTGATTTTAAAAAAATTAAAGAAATCAACCCACCGACATTTTAATACTTAAAACGCAGAACGATAGTTACGTATACAAATTACAAACGTCTTACTTCGTTGGGGAGATGAATAAACGGTTTGATTAATTAGAAAAGAACGTGATTTAAGAAAAGTAAAACCAGCTTATCGACATTTCAATACTTAAAACGTCTTACTCCGGTTAATGGATGAACAAAGATACTACTATTGGGGTAATATATACGTCGTGCAGTTTGGCCTCAGTTCTAATAGGGAAGTCGGGTGGGTGTACTCCGGACGAGTCGAATGTGGAGTTGGATGAGAATCTATGGGCAAAGCACTCAGCTTTTTCCGCAGATGACGTGAGAACCTCAAATCCATGGATTAAAGGAGGTATTGAGGATTTCCTATTGTTGAGCACTCGTTTACAAATCCTCCAATAGTCCTTGGAGCCGAACTTGCGGTCAGCTATGTGCTGTCGCATTCTCTCAGCAAACAACTGTTTGGTGTCATTTAGGGTTCTCTTGCACTCATTGCGAGCAGATGTGAACAGGCGCCTATTGTGATCAGTTGACTGTCTCCGGAATAGACGGAAGTAATGGTTCCTGTGGGCAATGGCGGCTGAGCAGGCCGGAGAGAACCACGGAGAGGAATGAGGTTTTAATCTGTGGGCAAAGCACTCAGAACATCTTACTCCGGTTAATGGATGAACAAAGATTTTTATTTACTTGCTCTTAATAACTGACTAATGGAAATTTTCGAAATAAACACGATCTCCCCATTTTGGAACTTACGCTTCTATTGCATTTCATACCTGAATTATTCAGATATGCTTTATCTTTTCATAAAATTCAAATATTAAATGACAGTTCACATACAGAGTTTATCTTTTATTTACATTGAGAAGCGTCTCCTGTCGAGGTACGAAGTTATCCATTTATGGTTGTCAGTCTCTTCGTTAGTATGTACGACCGTTACGTCTTGGTAATATCTCATAAAAAAGGGACTAATTCGTTTGGAGCTAGAGGAAAAAGAGGAGAATATACTACCTAGATCAAATTTATGAAAGAAAGAAAGAAAGAAAGAAGTGTTTAACGGCCGTTTCAGTGAATTTTCTTTTTTTATAATCATATCGCCTCAAGTAAAGCATTTTACTGCCACTGTTGTGCAGGGGGTTACATAGGCGAAAAGTTATGAGAAAGATTGACAGGTTATAGGCGTGTCAGGAAGTAGGGAAGAGAAGGATGAGAATATTGATGAGAGTGGAATGGCCGGAGAAAGGTTAGTTAGATAGGAGATGACTATTGACTTTACACTCAAACTCCTGGAGAAGGAAGCAAAAAAACAGAAGGGAATTCCACAGGCGGGAAGTGCGAGAAAAGAAGCTGTTAGAATAGAATTTGCGTTTACATTTTATTCGTTTCATAATAAATTGGTGGGACCTAGTTGCTAATCTTGTTGCACGAGTAAATTCATATATCGGGGGCACCAGGGGGCTAAGTTCATCGGAGAAGAAACCGCGAAAATATTTGTAGAAGTGACACATGGAAGCTACATTTCGTCGGGGAGAAAGTGACTGTATCTGAGCTGCTAAGTAGGGATCGGCCACATTACAGGCTCTCCGTTGGATTCTGTCAAGGACCTCTAGGTGGATAGCAGGGGCACCCGGCTAGTTATGGCAGCAGTATTCAGTGCACGGGTGGATGGTAGATTTATATATGCGCATGATAGTTTCAGACGAGAAAAACTTCCTGGCTCTGCACAGAGAACCGACCTTCTTAGCAGCGGATTTAGCTATGGATTCGATATAGTCATTCCACTTAAGGTCTGTTGTGAGAGTTAAGCCGAGTAGGCGCAGTGTTTTGCTTTCAGGGAGACTAGCCTGATCCATGCTAATAGTGGGTAGGAGCGATTGTCTGTGATGGTTAATAGATAGCAGCTTCGTTTTGGAACCATTAGAATTCATGAGCAATTTCTTACCCCAGTCCGACACGGATTAGAGGTCCTTTTCTTTTCTTTTTTTTTTCTTTGAAATGGAAAAATTTGTTAATTTCAAATATTCACATTTATACCCACTTCTTAAAAGAACAACCAGCGTAAATCAAAACACATATCAAAGACGATATTTGGTTTCAGTGAGAAAATGAATCAAAAGAAAGAAAGAAAGAAAGAAAGAAAGAAAGAATAACTAAGTGTTTAACGGCCGTTTCAGTGAACCGAACTTCTTAAAATAACGACAAATATAAAATAAGACGTACACCAAAGACGCCACTTGGTTTCAGTGAAAGAAAGAAAGTAAGAAAGAAAGAAAGAAAGAAAGAAAGAAAGAAAGTAGTGGTTAACAGCTGTTTTAGTGAAATGGAAATACGTTGTCAATTTCGAATTTTTTAATTTGTACTTCTTAAAATGACGACTACCAATCATATTCATGCCTGTTATTACAATATTTTGTCAAATTTCTTGAGCCGAACTATTTAACGATGCGATAGGAGGATTGATATGGATATTTTATTGTCGATTTTCTCATAAGTTTACTTACTCATTAACTTAAGAATTAAGAGTTAAGATTCATCAGAACATTCAAATTGGGAAACTGTGAAATTTTAATGGATTAAAACTAGTTATTATTATTATTAGTAGTAGTAGTAGTAGTAGCACAAACCCAGTCGTGGTTCCGCCGAAGGGTAGAACCACGACTCGGTAAAAATAGACAGACATATTTTTGGCCCGGCTATATGGCTGGGAATTCCCACATTAAAATGACCATGTGTCACATCCGGGCTTGCGTGGGAAGCCTAGTAAATACAGTAGTAGTAGTAGTAGTAGTAGTAGTAGTAGTAGTAAATATTATTTTTTTATTTCTGTACAGTATAACCGTTACCCGGGTCATTACCACAACTACAGGGAAAAGTGAAAAATTATTTTAAAAGATGTTAAATGATTAAAGAAATTAATTAATCAATTCATTTTCCACAGTTTGTTAATTTTTTCTTAGATATAAATAGAAAAAGATAGATAGATAGATAGATAGATAGATAGATAGATAGATAGATAGATATGAACAGACTGGGATAGATAGATAGATAGATAGATAGATAGATAGATAGATAGATAGATAGATAGATAGATAGATAGATAGATATGAACAGACTGGGATAGATAGATAGATAGATAGATAGATAGATAGATAGATAGATAGATAGATAGATAGATATGAACAGACTGGGATATATATATATATATATAGATAGATAGATAGATAGATAGATATGAACAGACTGGCATAGATAGATAGATAGATAGATAGATAGATAGATATGAACAGACTGGCATAGATAGATAGATAGATAGATAGATAGATAGATAGATAGATAGATAGATAGATATGAACAGACTGGGATAGATATCTAGATAGATATCTAGATAGATAGATAGATAGATAGATAGATAGATAGATAGATAGATAGATATGTACGAAGTCAATGAAAAAGAGAGAGACTGAGTTTGTATAAACAAAATATGGGCACCATTTTGGCGCAGGGAACATGCTTCGTGACTTGAGAACAATATAGAAATGCGTTAAATGTCAATATGTCTTATAGTTTTTGTTTCAAGCGAAATCACGCTCAATTAATTATCGTTTCACAAGATATCATCCTCAATAATTCTGCCTGAAACAGCTTAACCCCTTTGTGCACTGCACAGTGAGTTTTAAGTTTAAAAACAAAAAACTATCCCGAACTACTTGTGTCAGTAGGTCACGCGCACTCTGACGATATTTTCTCCTCTTTTGTGCATCGTTCATTTGAAAGAAATGCTTATTCAGAGAGAAGACAATGAGGAGGAGAACCGCCATCTTGGTTTATAAGACGTGCTGGTTAAGCTCCTCTTACAACTTAGACAGCAGACGACCAACGTCCGTAATCTCGGATAATTATTAAAATCTTCAAAGATCTTTCCACGCTTCAGATCGATATTCAAATATTCATAAATTCTTTGATTGATTTTATTTCGCTTTTAATCTTTCTTTTTTACTTCATCGATCTCTTTCTTATTCGGTTCATTTCTTTTCTCTTCATGTCAAACACACTCCTTCATATTTATATTTTTTTTATTGCATCGAAAATATACTTTTTCTTTCTTTCTTTCTTTCTTTCTTTCTTTCATTCTGTATATAATATATATTTATTTTTTCTTTCTTTCTTCGTGCCCTTTCTATATACTCATTCGTTCTTTCTTTCTTTCTTTCTTTCATTCTGTATATAATATATATTTCTTTTTTTCTTTCTTTCTTCGTGCCCTTTCTATATACTCATTCGTTCTTTCTTTCTTTCTTTCATTCTGTATATAATATATATTTCTTTTTTCTTTCTTTCTTCGTGCCCTTTCTATATACTCATTCGTTCCTTCTTTCTTTCTTTCTTTCTTTCATTCTGTATATAAAATATATTTCTTTTTTCTTTCTTTCTTCGTGCCCTATCTATATACTCATTCGTTCTTTCTTTCTTTCTTTCTTTCATTCTGTATATAAAATATATTTCTTTTTTTCTTTCTTTCTTCGTACCCTTTCTATATACTCATTCGTTGTTTCTTTCTTTCTTTCTTTCTTTCATTCTGTATATAATATATATTTCTTTTTTTCTTTCTTTCTTCGTGCCCTTTCTATATACTCATTCGTTCTTTCTTTCTTACTTTCTTTCATTCTGTACATAATATATATTTCTTTTTTCTTTCTTTCTTCGTGCCCTTTCTATATACTCATTCGTTCTTTCTTTCTTTCTTTCTGTATATAATATATATTTCTTTTTTCTTTCTTTCTTCGTGCCCTTTCTATATACTCATTCGTTCCTTCTTTCTTTCTTTCTTTCTTTCATTCTGTATATAAAATATATTTCTTTTTTCTTTCTTTCTTCGTACCCTTTCTATATACTCATTCGTTCTTTCTTTCTTTCTTTCTTTCATTCTGTATATAAAATATATTTCTTTTTTTCTTTCTTTCTTCGTACCCTTTCTATATACTCATTCGTTCTTTCTTTCTTTCTTTCTTTCATTCTGTATATAATATATATTTCTTTTTTCTTTCTTTCTTCGTGCCCTTTCTATATACTCATTCGTTCTTTCTTTCTTACTTTCTTTCATTCTGTATATAATATATATTTCTTTTTTCTTTCTTTCTTCGTGCCCTTTCTATATACTCATTCGTTCTTTCTTTCTTTCTTTCTTTCATTCTGTATATAATATATATTTCTTTTTTCTTTCTTTCTTCGTGCCCTTTCTATATACTCATTCGTTCTTTCTTTCTTTCTTTCTTTCATTCTGTATATAATATATATTTCTTTTTTCTTTCTTTCTTCGTGCCCTTTCTATATACTCATTCGTTCTTTCTTTCTTTCTTTCATTCAGTATATAATATAT
Source organism: Ascarosepion bandense (assembly GCA_037127315.1). NCBI lineage: Eukaryota > Metazoa > Mollusca > Cephalopoda > Sepiida > Sepiidae > Ascarosepion > Ascarosepion bandense. The sequence continues at coordinate 851,864 of JBBBDQ010000618.1, read as the reverse complement.
ATTTCTTTTTTCTTTCTTCGTGCCCTTTCTATATACTCATTCGTTCTTTCTTTCTTTCTTTCATTCTGTATATAATATATATTTCTTTTTTCTTTCTTTCTTCGTGCCCTTTCTATATACTCATTCGTTCTTTCTTTCTTTCTTTCTTTCTTTCATTCAGCATATAATATATATTTCTTTTTTCTTTCTTTCTTCGTGCCCTTTCTATATACTCATTCGTTCTTTCTTTCTTTCTTTCTTTCTTTCATTCTGTATATAATATATATTTCTTTTTTCTTTCTTTCTTCGTGCCCTTTCTATATACTCATTCGTTCTTTCTTTCTTTCTTTCATTCTGTATATAATATATATTTCTTTTTTCTTTCTTTCTTCGTGCCCTTTCTATATACTCATTCGTTCTTTCTTTCTTTCTTTCATTCAGTATATAATATATATTTCTTTTTTCTTTCTTCGTGCCCTTTCTATATACTCATTCGTTCTTTCTTTCTTTCTTTCATTCTGTATATAATATATATTTCTTTTTTTCTTCCTTTCTTCGTGCCCTTTCTATATACTCATTCGTTCTTTCTTTCTTTCTTTCTTTCTTTCTTTCATTCAGCATATAATATATATTTCTTTTTTCTTTCTTTCTTCGTGCCCTTTCTATATACTCATTCGTTCTTTTTTTCTTTCTTTCTTTCATTCTGTATATAATATATATTTCTTTTTTCTTTCTTTCTTCGTGCCCTTTCTATATACTCATTCGTTCCTTCTTTCTTTCATTCTGTATATAAAATATATTTCTTTTTTCTTTTTTCTTTCTTCGTGCCCTATCTATATACTCATTCGTTCTTTCTTTCTTTCTTTCTTTCTTTCATTCTGTATATAATATATATTTCTTTTTTCTTTCTTTCTTCGTACCCTTTCTATATACTCATTCGTTCTTTCTTTCTTTCTTTCTTTCATTCAGTATATAATATATATTTCTTTTTTCTTCCTTTCTTCGTGCCCTTTCTATATACTCATTCGTTCTTTCTTTCTTTCTTTCATTCTGTATATAATATATATTTCTTTTTTCTTTCTTTCTTCGTGCCCTTTCTATATACTCATTCGTTCTTTCTTTCATTCTTTCATTCAGTATATAATATATATTTCTTTTTTCTTTCTTCGTGCCCTTTCTATATACTCATTCGTTCTTTCTTTCTTTCTTTCTTTCTTTCATTCTGTATATAATATATATTTCTTTTTTCTTCCTTTCTTCGTGCCCTTTCTATATACTCATTCGTTCTTTCTTTCTTTCTTTCTTTCTTTCTTTCATTCAGCATATAATATATATTTCTTTTTTCTTTCTTTCTTCGTGCCCTTTCTATATACTCATTCGTTCTTTCTTTCTTTCTTTCTTTCATTCAGTATATAATATATATTTCTTTTTTCTTCCTTTCTTCGTGCCCTTTCTATATACTCATTCGTTCTTTCTTTCTTTCTTTCTTTCATTCAGTATATAATATATATTTCTTTTTTCTTTCTTCGTGCCCTTTCTATATACTCATTCGTTCTTTCTTTCTTTCTTTCTTTCATTCTGTATATAATATATATTTCTTTTTTCTTTCTTCGTGCCCTTTCTATATACTCATTCGTTCTTTCTTTCTTTCTTTCTTTTTTTCTTTCTTTCTTTCTGTATATAATATATATTTCTTTTTTTCTTTCTTTCTTCGTGACATTTCTATATACTCATTCGTTCTTTCTTTCTTTCTTTTCTTTCTTTCTTTCTTTCTTTTCTGTTTATAATATATATTTCTTTCTTTTTTCTTTCTTTCTTCGTGTCCTTTCTATATTTTCATTCGTTCGTTTTTTCTTTCTTTTTTTCTTTCTTTCTTTCTTTTTTTCTTTCTTTCTTTCTGTATATAATATATTTTTCTTTTTTTCTTTCTTTCTTCGTGCCCTTTCTATATACTCATTCGTTCTTTCTTTCTTTCTTTTCTTTCTTTCTTTCTTTTCTGTTTATAATATATATTTCTTTCTTTTTTCTTTCTTCGTGTCCTTTCTATATTTTCATTCGTTCGTTCTTTCTTTCTTTCTTTTTCTTTCTTTCTTTCTTTCTTTCTTTTCTGTATATAATATATATTTCTTTCTTTTTTCTTTCTTCGCCTCCTTTCTATATATTCATTTGTTCTTTCTTTCTTTTTTTCTTTCTTTCTTTTCTGTATATAATATATATTTCTTTCTTTTTCTTTCTTTCTTTCGTGATTTTACTATATATTCATTCGTTCTTTCTTACTTTCTTTCCTTTCCTTTCCTTTCTTTCTTTTATGTATATAATATATATTTTCCTTTTTTCTTTCTCTCTTTCTTCGTATCCTTTCTATATGTTCATTCGTTCTTTCTTTCTTTTTTAATTCTTTCTTTCTTTTTTTCTTTTCGGTATATATTTCTTTCTTTTTTTCTTTATTTCATCGTGTCTTTTCTATATATTCATTAGTTCATTCTTTCTTTCTTTTCTTTTTTCTTTTGTGTATATAACATATATTTCTATCTTTTTGTTTTTCTTTCTTCGTGTCTTTTCTATATATTCATTTGGTTTTCTTTCTTTCTTTTCTTTCTTTCTTCCTTTCTTTCTTTCTTTTTTGTATATAATATATATTTCTTTCTTTTTTCTTTCTTTCTGCGCCTCCTTTCTCTATATTCATTTGTTCTTTCTTTCTTTTTTCTTTCTTTTTTTCTTTCTTGTCTGTATATAAAATATATTTCTTTCTTCTTTCTTTCTTCGTGACCTTTCTATATATTCAGTCGTTCTTTCTTTCTTTCTTTCTTTCTTTCTTTCTTTTCGGTATATAATATACATTTCTTTTTTTTTTCCTTTCTTTCTTCGTATCATTTCTGTCCATATGCTTTCTTTCTTTCTTTCTTTCTTTTTTTCTTTTCTTCCTTTGTTTCTTTCGTTTTTTCTCTATTTCTTCGTTTCCTTTCTGTATATATTAATTATTTCTTTCTTTTTATTCTTTCTTTCTTTTTTTTTCTTTCGTTCTTTCTTTTGTGTATATAATATCAATTTTTTCTTTCTTTATTTTCTATTTCTTTCTTTTTTTCTTTCAATGTGTTCTTTTGCCATACATTCTTATTCCGTTTTTTTATTATTTCTTTCCCCTGTGCCATGTCTACATATACACTTCTTTTTTCTGTCCTTTCTTTATTCGTTCTTTTTTCATTCACTCCCTCTTTCTTTTTCGTTTCTTCTTTCTTCCTTTCTTTCTTTTCCCTCTCCTATTTCTGCATATATTTTTCTTTCTTTTTTTGCTTCATCCCTTTTTTCTTTTTTCTTTCTTTTTCTTTGTCTTTTCTGCATACATTCTTTCTTTCTTTCTTTCTTTCTTTCTTATCCTTCTATTCTTGGTGCATATATTCTTTCTTTCTTTCCTTCTTTCTTTCTTATCCTTCTATTCTTGGTGCATATATTCTTTCTTTCTTTCTTTCTTTTTCTCTCTGTTCTTTCTGTGTATAGTCTTCTTACACTCTTTTTTTCTTTCTCTATTTTCCCTCTGCTCTTTCCGCATGTGTTTTTCTGTCTTTTTTGCTTCATCCTTTCTTTCTTTCTTTCTTTCTTTCTTTTTGTCTTTTTTGTATATATTATTTCTTTCCTTCTTCTTTTCCCTCGTTTCCTTTCTGTATATATTAAATTATTACCATAGATTAAAGTCAGGTTATATTAAGCCCCCGCAACCATTCCTTCTGCTTAAAGACAGAATCTCTCTTACATTTCATATACAGGGTCTCTCTCTCTCTCTCTCTCTCTCTCTCTGTGTGTGTGTGTGTGTGTGTGTGTGTGTCTCTCTCTCTCAATTTATCTATCTATTTATCATGTTTTGTCTCTCTCTCTCATTCTCTCTCTCTCTCTTTTTCTCCCTCAAAACATTATCATTTATACGTAATATTACCATTACGGATAATATTATTACAACCATTATAGTTAATAAGTTAATATCACCCTATAATAGTAATGAAAATATTAGCTAGACCGAAATAGTAATGTTAGACGTCTCTTTTCACCGGATCTGTTCAACTTGTACAGCGAAACTATTCTGAGGACCCTAGATGTTTTGCCAGGATTTTTCATCGGAAGCCACAATTTGAACAACATAAGGGACGCAGATGATACAGTGCTGACTGCAGACACGGAAACGAAACCACAAGACCTCCTACAGAAGGTAGCTGAGGAGAGTGACAAAAAAGGACTGCAAGAAAACTGAATGCATGGTCATTAGCAAAAAGAGCAAATACAGGTGGCGGACACTTTTGGACCAACCTATATATATATAGCTCAGAGGTAGAATCGTCGACTGGCGCCAATTCGGTCGGGTTTCGATCCTGAGTAAAAAGCAATCAGATGTCTAAGCGTACTGATGAGCTGCGAAACAGATCTGTCTACGGCAGATCTGTTTTTCCACTTTGATATATCAAAGTGGAAAAGGTTTTCGCGGGATGCGTAACGTTCTTTAGAACTTAGGGCTTATATTGATTCGTCTCTATATAAGGGACGTTACGAATCACATGAAAAGTATTTCCACTTGGTAAAAGATCTTTCCTTCAAAATCATCAGATTCTCCAAGCCCTCTTTCTTTTTTACGTGCCTCAAACATTTAATCTGTCTCTTCCTGATGTTAAGTATAAGTTTCCCTATTGTTTTCACTTTCTCTATAACCCCGTCGTTCGGTCTATGATATCCTTAGCATCCTTCTGTTGAACTACACATCTGTTTTTTCTTCAACTATGAGGAGATTGTCCAGCACCCATTGCCATACAAGAGGATAAATATCACGTAACAGTTTAGTAATATTTTCCTTGTTTCTAACATTTTTTTTATTAATACTCTACTTAACTTTTGGAATCAATTTTTGGTTACATCGATTATGCGAAGTCGTTTGACAAAATACGTCACAATGAATTAATAGAAATGTTCAGCAACCACGACATATTTAGGACAGACATAAGAGAAATCAAGAATCTGTACTGGCAGCAAACTGCCTGCATACGAACAGGTAACGAATTCAGCAGATATACAAAGATAGAAAGGTGCGTAAGACGAGGATGTGTCTTTTCACCGGATCTATTCAACTTGTACAGCAACACGATTCTGAGGACCCTAGATGTTATGCCAGGATTTGTCATCGAAGGCCACAATTTAAACAACATAAGATACGCAGATGATACAGTGCTGATTGCAGACACGGAAAAAAAACTACAAGCACTCCTACAGAAGGTAACTGGAGAGAGAGAGGAAAAAGGACTACAAATAAACTGCAAAAAACCAAATGCCTACTCATCAACAAAAAGAGCAGTACAAAATGCCAAATACAGGTGGGGATTCTGGAATCTAGCAGGTAAAAAAAATTAAATACGTGAGAAGTGTTTTAACAGGAGATAGAAAGTACGACACAGAGATCCGAAAGCGAATTGGCATGGCGAAGGACGCATTCCAGAAGCTGAGTAAAGTATTAAGACACAGGAAACTTTCACTAGAAGCAAAGAAGAGAGTACTAGATTGCTATGTGAGGCCAGCTCTTCAATATGGCAGTGAATGTTGGACAATATTATCGAAGACAAAGGAAAAACTTCAAGCAGCGGAAATGTGGTTCTACAGCAGGATGCTGCGGATTTCGTAGACCGAGCAGGTGAGCAATGATGAGGTGTTGGAAAGAGTGACAACGAAAGAAAATTAATAGTGAGCATCAAGAACAGACAACTGAAGTTCTCGGGACATGCAATGAGAAAGGAAGGCTTAGAGAACCTGATACTAACAGACCAGATAGAGGGAAAAAGAGACAGAGGAAAGCAGCGGATAACATATTTGAAGGGCCTAAACAGGTGTATGACAGAACGGGGTTTGCGAGATGTTACAGGAGAAAGCGTGCTAAAAGCCACTAGGGATAGGAAGACGTGAAGGGCCATGATCGCCTACGTCGTGAAAGATCAAGGCACATAGAAGAAAAAGAATGTTAGTCGTAATGTTATTGGAAATATTATCTCTCTGTCTCTGTCTGTCTGTCTCTCTCTCTCTCTTTCTGTGTCTCTCTCTCATTGTACTTTTAAATATACCTTGCTGACGACTGAGAAAAAAATCTAAATTCTTCACTTTTTGTTTTCTGCTTCTATACTTTGTGTACATTATCAATTTTAACGTGTTTTTCTTTAAATTAAATATTTCATTTTTGACATATTTTTCTCATGTGTTCAACTTTATTTTTTCCTTTAGACTTTAGACATTCATTATTCATTTTATACGGCCGCCTTTTATATCAGTTTTATATAAGTTTTATATAAAGTTTTATACGTCCGCCTTTTATATCAGTTTTATATAAGTTTTATATAAAGTTTTATACGTCCGCCTTTTATATCAGTTTTATATAAGTTTTATATAAAGTTTTATACGTCCGCCTTTTATATCAGTTTTATATAAGATTTATATAAAGTTTTATACGTCCGCCTTTTATATCAGTTTTATATAAAGTTTTATATAAAGTTTTATACGTCCGCCTTTTATATCAGTTTTATATAAGTTTTATATAAAGTTTTATACGTCCGCCTTTTATATCAGTTTTATATAAGTTTTATATAAAGTTTTATACGTCCGCCTTTTATATCAGTTTTATATAAGATTTATATAAAGTTTTATACGCCCACCTTTTATATTAGGTTAATACGAGGGTCATTCAATAAATAAGATGAATTTTTAGGCATAAGAACTTCTAATACAGATAGAAGCTTACTTTTTTTTCAACGTAGTCTCCCAGCAGTGTCACACACTTTTCCCATCTGTGCACAAGCTTCCGTATTCCCTCAAAAATATATGGACTGATGTCTCAGCCAATCCCTTACAGCACTTTTGACTTCATCGTCACTTTCAAACTTCGTGCCTCTCGTGAACGCTTTCAAGGGACCAAACAAGTGAAAGTCTGATGGGGCAAGGTCTGGGCTGTAAAGGAGATGAGGGAGCAGTTCCTAGCCCAGCTCGTTGATGGTCTGCACCGTTTGGGCTGCTGAGTGAGGACTTGCGTTGTCTTAGAGTAGGCAAGGTCATCATGGACAATTTTGTTTGCTGACCCAACAGATAAGGCTCAAAGTCCTTGCAATGTCATCCACTATCACCCATCCGTCAGACTGAATGAGGTCATTGACTGATTCAATCAACTCAGGAGACCTCACTTCTGTAAGCCTCCGAGGCCTGTCTTCATCCTCAACACTGCTCCGTCCTCCTTTAAACAATTTAGCCTACTTGTAGATATTTGGCTGAAACGAGTGGCACCAGACACAGATGACATTCTCCTATGAACTTCAACTGGTTTGCACCTTTCAGCAACCAAAACTTGATAACTAAACGCTGTTCAATCCTGGGGCATGCTTCTTAGTCGGCCATCTTTGTTAATCTTCAAACTGCAAAAAAAAAAAAAAAAAAAATTAAATCCCTCTGAAAAAGAAGTAAAGAAAAAAACATTAAAAAAGTAAGCTGCTATCTGTACTAGAAGTCTTTATATCGAAAAATTTACCTTATTTATTGAATGACCCTCGTAGAAAACCTTATACCAAAAAATTCAGTTTATTTAATGAATGACCCTCGTAGAAGTCCTTGCACCGAAAAATTAACCTTATTTATTGAATGACCCTCGTAGAAGTCCTTATACCGAAGAATTAATCTTATTTATTGAATGACCCTCGTAGAAGTCAGTATACCAAAAAATTCACCCTATTTATTGAATGTCCCTCGTAGAAGTCCTTATACCGAAAGATTCGCCTTATTTATTGAATGACCCTCGTAGAAGTCATTATACAGAAAACTTCACCTTATTTATTGAATGACTAGCAGCATAGCCCAGCGTTGCTCGGGTGTAATGAAAGCTTTAAAACTAATCCATGGTTCTGGAGCTCAGACACTTTAGACGTTGGCACGAAAGACTAAAAAGCAATAGTTGTTTCTAGTTAAAGCCAAACCGTAGACTGCAAGAAAATTGAATGGATATAAGTCAAATTTTGATTTCCTGGTATCGATATCAAATAAGCTTTTTCGTCGTAAACTGAATTTTGAAGGCTAAATAAATCCTCTGAGTAAATGGCATCATGGCTGAGACTAAGAACTACAATTATACCTACTTAGAGCCAAACCCGAAGCAAAAACTAAAATAAAAAGGCTGAAAAAATACAGACATAGAGGCAGATAAACAGACACATACAAACATCTTGCCTTATATATATATATATATATATATATATATATATATATATATTATCGAATTTCTGCACTTTTGTAAGAACTGCAACCTTGAAAATTCTGAATATCGTTTCTTATGTCTTTGTTTATGAGTGTATCAAATTTGATTAAAATCGGACCACTCCTTCTATCACCCGATTTTTTTGATTATCGATTTTCGATATTTATGGGGTACCTCACACAAAACCTACCTAAGAACACTCGCTGACGCTTATAGTACAACTGTGTAAATTTTCAAGAAAATCGTTTCAGCCGTTTCGGAGTCTATAGATAACGGACACACACACACAGACACACACACACACACTCACACACACATGCAGACAAAGTTTCCATTTATAAATATGTTTAGATTCTCGTAGACGTTTTTCATTAATCGTTTCGATTTGTTTATTTTTTTTTTATTTGCTGTACGTCCGTTCCTTAATCTATATTTCTCTGTCTTTTTGCTCATCACTTTAAATGTATTTTCTTTCTTTGTTCTTTTCGTTCATCCACTAGTCAAATTAATGTTTTTCTCATGGTCTTATTTTCCAAGTGTTTTATTTGTGAAATACCTCACCGCTTTCGCTTATACTTTTCTTGATTATAACCTTTTCGTGACAGAATATTCCCTCTTTTATTCTACAAAACGACGTCTCTTTCATTTGGTCGAATAAAGGGAAATTTCTACAGCGAAAATACTTATAAGAATGCAACTATTCATAGAGCGAAATGTCTGGCCATGTTTTTTTTATGGATGGGCTTAGAGCGCATGCGTGTAACCGAATGTCTTCCAACTTTATAAACATTAACTCGGGTCTGAAAGAGACAAGAATTTTCAAGTTAGCCTTCCAATCTCTAATTAACTATAATGGTCAATTCCTGTAAAATAGACGCCATTTGGAAGGATGCCAGTCAAAAAAAAATAGTAAAATGAATACGTGAAGAGATGTAAGAGAAGACAGACAATCAATAAGATAGCAACAATGGTAGAAAAATGTAAGAAGATTATCAGGAAAGTAGAAATTCGCAAAAACACAAAAACAAAAACAGCAAGAAAAACAACAAAGATGAGAATAAAATAAAATCGTGAAATATATGAGATATAAATATAAATATTGTAAGAAAATGCTGAAATAACGTTTACGTTAAAATTAATCATCAAAATCAGGATGAAAATAAAATTATGAAATATATGAGATATAAATATAAATATTGTAAGAAAATGCTGAAATAACGTTTACGTTAAAATTAATCATCAAAATCATGATGAAAATAAAATTGTGAAATATATGAATTATAAATATAAATATTGTAAGAATATGCTGATATAACGTTTACGTAAAAATGAATCATAAAAATCAGGATGAAAATATAAGCGTGAAATATATGTAAATATTGATAGATATTGCTGATATAACTTTTCCGTTAAAATTAATCATAAAAATCATGATGAAAATAAAATTGTGAAATATATGAATTATAAATATAAATATTGTAAGAATATGCTGATATAACGTTTACGTAAAAATGAATCATAAAAATCAGGATGAAAATATAAGCGTGAAATATATGTAAATATTGATAGAAATTGCTGATATAACTTTTCCGTTAAAATTAATCATAAAAATCAGGATGAAAATAAAATCGTGAAATATATGAATTATAAATATAAATATTGTAAGAATATGCTGAAATAAAGTTTACGTTAAAATTAATCATAAAATCAGGATGAAAATAAAATTATGAAATATATGTAAATATTGATAGAAATTGTTGAAATAACGTTTACGTTAAAATTAATCATCAAAATCATGATGAAAATAAAATTGTGAAATATATGAATTATAAATATAAATATTGTAAGAAAATCCTGAAATAACGTTTACGCAAAACAAAAGAAAATAGATTTTTTTAATGGAATTTTTTAACAATTTTTAAACAACAATTTTTTATATAATTATTCTTTTTTATATAACCGAGTTCTACTACTAAAATGTTCTGAGTTACACGGGCAACGCCGGGCTATGATGCTAGTATTATCTATAAATGGTAATGCTAGTCGTTATGGTAAATGGAATAAGAGCTATAATATTTATGCTAATCTTAGCTGTAATATTAATGGCAATACTACCCATAATTATGATGGTATTATTGGCTATAAATGGTAATGTAATCCGAAATGATAACGGTAATATTAGCTATATCCGTAATGGTAATAATGGCTAAAAATTGTAATGTTATACGTAACAGTAACGGTAATATTAGCTATAACCCTCATGGTAATAATGACTAAAAATTGTAATGTTAGACGTAACAGTAACGGTAATATTAGCTATAACCGTAATGGTAATAATGGCTAAAAATTGTAATGTTAGACGTAACAGTAACGGTAATATTAGCTATAATCGTAATGGTGATGTTAGACGTAGAAAGGGGCGTAAGACAAGGATGTATCTTTTCACCGGATCTGTTCAACTTGTACAGCGAGAATATTTTGAGGACCCTAGACGTTATGCCAGGATTCATCATCGGAGGCCACAATTTAAACAACCTAAGGTACTCAGATGATACAGTGCTGATAGCAGACATGGAAAGTAAACGACAAGACTTCCTACAGAAAGTTGCTGAAGAGAGTGACAAGAAATGACTAGAAATAAACTGCAAGAAAACCGAATGCATGGTCATCAGTAAAAAAAGGCAGCCCAAAATGCCAATTACAGGTGGGGGATACTAGAATCAAGCAGGTACAAAAATTTAAATACGTGGCAAGTGTTATAACAGAAGACGGAAAGTGTGACACAGAGATCCGAAGGCGAATTGGCATGGCGAACGAAGCATTCCAGAAGTTGAATAAGGTATTGAGAAACAGGAAGAGAGTACTGGATTGCTATGTGATGTCAGTTCTTCAATATAGCAGTGAATGCTGGACAATAGCATCAAAGATGAAGGAAAACTTGAAGCAACTGAAATGTGGTTCTACAGAAGCATACTGGATATAAAGTGGGGGATCAATTCCATATTACAATCAATATATAAACTGATCCCTCACTTTGTGGTCACAGCAGTTTCTATACATTTATATTCCAGAGATCCAAAAGCACAAGGATGCATTCCAGGAGCTGAGAAGAGTATTAAGAAACAAGACAATTTCGTTAGAAACAAGGAAGAGAGTACTGGATTGCTATGTGTTGTCAGTTCTTCAATATGGCAGTGAATGCTGGGCAATATCATCAAAGATGAAGGAAAAACTTGAAGCAACTGAAATGTGGTTCTACAGAAGGATGCTGCGAATCTCATGGATCGAGGATGTGAGCAATGATGAGGTCTTAGAAATGATGGAAACAAAACGGAAATTAAGGAAGAGACAGCTGAAGTTCCTGAGACATATAATGAGGAAGGGAGGCTTGGAGAACCTAATACTAACAAGCCAAATAGAGGGGAAAGCAACGGATAACATATTTGAAGGACCTAATCAATGATGGAACGAGGATTATATGGTGTAACAGGGGAAGGCGTGCTCAGAGCCACCAGGGATATGGAAACGTGGAAAGCCATAATAGTAATATTAGCTTTAATGATAATAGTTTTAGTAGCTAAAAAGGTTAGCTGTGATGGTAATGTTAGCAAGAACGGTAATTGTAATGTAAAAATTAATGCTAATACTAGGAGTAATAGTAATATTAATTGTAACGATAATGTCAGTCTTGTTACAATGCTTGTGTTACTATTAACTATAATGTTTAGCCGTAATGGTAATAGTTATATTAGTCGTAATGGTTATATTAGCTATAATAATTATTTTAATATTAGCTCTAAATCGTAACGTTCACCGTTGCGATGATGGTAATATTCGCTATAATGGTAATATTAGCCGTAATGCTAATGTTTTAAAAAAAGCGTATAAATTGAAAATAAACAAAAAAGAAAGAAAGAAAATTTGACAGCAAAAAAGTAGGTGAGGGAAAGAAAGAAAAATAATATAAAAACAAACAAACAGAGGAATTACAAAGAAAAGCGAACAAAGAAAAGTTTGAAAGAAAGAAAGAAAGAAAGAGAGAAGAATGAGTATGAGAGACGCAAAGAAAGAAAGTGTATAAGTGGTACAAAGAAAGAAAGAAAGAAAGAAAGAGTATGAGAGACGTAAAGAAAGAAAGTGTATAAGTGGTACAAAGAAAGAAAGAAAGAAAGAAAGAAAGAAAGAAAGAAAGAAAGAGTATGAGAGACGCAAAAAAGAAAGTGCATAATTGGTACAAGGAAAGAAAGAAAGAAAGAAAGAAAGAAAGAAAGAAAGATAGAAAGAAAGAAAGAATGAGTATGAGAGACGCAAAGAAAGAAAGTGTATAAGTGGTACAAAGAAAAAAAGAAAGAAAGAAAGACAGAATGAGTATGAGAGACGCAAAGAAAGAAAGTGTATAAGTGGTACAAAGAAAGAAAGAAAGAAAGAAAGAAAGAAAGAAAGAATGAATGAATGAATGAATATGAGAGACGCAAAGAAAGAAAGTGTATAATTGGTACAAAGAAAGAAAGAAAGAAAGAAAGAAAGAAAGAAAGAAAGAATGAGTATGAGAGACGCAAAGAAAGAAAGTGTATAAGTGGTACAAAGAAAGAAAGAAAGAAAGAAAGAAAGAAAGAAAGAAAGAATGAGTATGAGAGACGCAAAGAAAGAAAGTGTATAATTGGTACAAAGAAAGAAAGAAAGAAAGAAAGAAAGAAAGAAAGAAAGAAAGAATGAGTATGAGAGACGCAAAGAAAGAAAGTGTATAAGTGGTACAAAGAAAGAAAGAAAGAAAGAAAGAATGAGTATGAGAGACGCAAAGAAAAAAGTGTATAAGTGGTACAAAGAAAGAAAGAAAGAAAGAAAGAAAGAAAGAAAGAAAGAATGAGTATGAGAGATGCAAAGAAAGAAAGTGTATAAGTGGTACAAAGAAAGAAAGAAAGAAAGAAAGAAAGAAAGAAAGAATGAATGAGTATGAGAGACGCAAAGAAAGAAAGTGTATAATTGGTACAAAGAAAGAAAGAAAGAAAGAAAGAAAGAATGAGTATGAGAGACGCAAAGAAAGAAAGTGTATAAGTGGTACAAAGAAAGAAAGAAAGAAAGAAAGAAAGAATGAGTATGAGAGACGCAAAGAAAAACGTGTATAAGTGGTACAAAGAAAGAAAGAAAGAAAGAAAGAAAGAATGAGTATGAGAGACGCAAAGAAAGAAAGTGTATAATTGGTACAAAGAAAGAAAGAAAGAAAGAAAGAAAGAAAGAATGAGTATGAGAGATGCAAAGAAAGAAAGTGTATAAGTGGTACAAAGAAAGAAAGAAAGAAAGAAAGAATGAATGAGTATGAGAGACGCAAAGAAAGAAAGTGTATAATTGGTACAAAGAAAGAAAGAAAGAAAGAAAGAAAGAAAGAATGAGTATGAGAGACGCAAAGAAAGAAAGTGTATAAGTGGTACAAAGAAAGAAAGAAAGAAAGAAAGAAAGAAAGAAAGAAAGAATGAGTATGAGAGACGCAAAGAAAGTTTGAAAGAAAGAAAGAAAGAAAGAGAGAAGAATGAGTATGAGAGACGCAAAGAAAGAAAGTGTATAAGTGGTACAAAGAAAGAAAGAAAGAAAGAAAGAGTATGAGAGACGTAAAGAAAGAAAGTGTATAAGTGGTACAAAGAAAGAAAGAAAGAAAGAAAGAAAGAAAGAAAGAGTATGAGAGACGCAAAAAAGAAAGTGCATAATTGGTACAAGGAAAGAAAGAAAGAAAGAAAGAAAGAAAGAAAGAAAGATAGAAAGAAAGAAAGAATGAGTATGAGAGACGCAAAGAAAGAAAGTGTATAAGTGGTACAAAGAAAAAAAGAAAGAAAGAAAGACAGAATGAGTATGAGAGACGCAAAGAAAGAAAGTGTATAAGTGGTACAAAGAAAGAAAGAAAGAAAGAAAGAAAGAAAGAAAGAATGAATGAATGAATATGAGAGACGCAAAGAAAGAAAGTGTATAATTGGTACAAAGAAAGAAAGAAAGAAAGAAAGAAAGAAAGAAAGAATGAGTATGAGAGACGCAAAGAAAGAAAGTGTATAAGTGGTACAAAGAAAGAAAGAAAGAAAGAAAGAAAGAAAGAAAGAAAGAATGAGTATGAGAGACGCAAAGAAAGAAAGTGTATAATTGGTACAAAGAAAGAAAGAAAGAAAGAAAGAAAGAAAGAAAGAAAGAATGAGTATGAGAGACGCAAAGAAAGAAAGTGTATAAGTGGTACAAAGAAAGAAAGAAAGAAAGAAAGAATGAGTATGAGAGACGCAAAGAAAAAAGTGTATAAGTGGTACAAAGAAAGAAAGAAAGAAAGAAAGAAAGAAAGAAAGAAAGAATGAGTATGAGAGATGCAAAGAAAGAAAGTGTATAAGTGGTACAAAGAAAGAAAGAAAGAAAGAAAGAAAGAAAGAAAGAATGAATGAGTATGAGAGACGCAAAGAAAGAAAGTGTATAATTGGTACAAAGAAAGAAAGAAAGAAAGAAAGAAAGAATGAGTATGAGAGACGCAAAGAAAGAAAGTGTATAAGTGGTACAAAGAAAGAAAGAAAGAAAGAAAGAAAGAATGAGTATGAGAGACGCAAAGAAAGAAAGTGTATAAGTGGTACAAAGAAAGAAAGAAAGAAAGAAAGAAAGAATGAGTATGAGAGACGCAAAGAAAGAAAGTGTATAATTGGTACAAAGAAAGAAAGAAAGAAAGAAAGAAAGAAAGAAAGAAAGAAAGAATGAGTATGAGAGATGCAAAGAAAGAAAGTGTATAAGTGGTACAAAGAAAGAAAGAAAGAAAGAAAGAATGAATGAGTATGAGAGACGCAAAGAAAGAAAGTGTATAATTGGTACAAAGAAAGAAAGAAAGAAAGAAAGAAAGAAAGAATGAGTATGAGAGACGCAAAGAAAGAAAGTGTATAAGTGGTACAAAGAAAGAAAGAAAGAAAGAAAGAAAGAAAGAAAGAAAGAAAGAATGAGTATGAGAGACGCAAAGAAAGAAAGTGTATAATTGGTACAAAGAAAGAAAGAAAGAAAGAAAGAAAGAATGAGTATGAGAGATGCAAAGAAAGAAAAATGTAAAAGTGTTAAAAAGAAAGAAAGAAAGAGAGAGAGAAAGAAAGATAGAATATAGAAGTTTGAGTTTTGTTTAACGGCATATCAACACCTCTATGAGTTATTTAATGGCAAAAAGGTGGGTTTTAAGGTATTTTTTATAATGTTCAATTATATTGAAAAGGTTGATTTAGTCAGATTTGAATTATGTTTTTGTTTTTATTCTTCTTTATTTTAGAAAACTGAAAATATCTTCTAGTTTTGTATTCAATAATGTTTTGCTGAGAATAATTTTTTTCTTCGTAAATGTATTATTGCTAATATTTGTCCTTCAAAAATGTATATATTTCTACAAAAGTACATGTTTATACATTCATAGTGTTTTGACCCCACTTTGGGGGTTAACTATTTGCCCATAGCTGGGTCTCTAACAGGTGCTACCACTCTGGGTCAGAATGGACCTGGGAACAACAGCAATTAAGAGGTGGTTCTATGCTTCTCACAACCTCCCAATTAGAGGCCTTGCTGCCGGATGCAGTTTACCGTCATACCTAGGACCACAAAGAAAGAAACAAACAAACCAAAAGGTGAGGCAAAGAAAGAAAGTTTATCTGTGGTAAAAAAGAAAGAAAAACGAATTATTATAAGTTGCCCAAGGAAAAAAACAAAAGAAAATACAAGCAAACAAAAGAAAGAAAGAAAGAAAGAAAGAAAGAAAGAAAGAAAAGAGAAGGTTACTTCAAATTCTTGGATAAACTCACTAAAGAAAAAAAAAGAAAAAAAGAAAAGAAAAAAAATAGTTGTTCTCTTCCCGATCTTTCAAAATTTGACCTCGTGACGTCAACCTGATTACATGGGAAAGACTTCAACATTCAAAGTCTTCAACATGAGAAAGCTCCCACCCAACCGAGAACGGAATCTGTCTACTTGTACAAGATATCCGGGTGTCGTTCACAGTTAAAGTTTAAATTTCTTCTTGTATTTTTTAATAGATTTTTGGAGAAAAGAGATACAGGCAAAGCTAAATGTCCAATTACCGTGAATCAATTCAGTTAATGAAATGCGAATGTTTAAATTTGATCAAGGGGAAAATCGTTTACGATTTAAAAGACGCCTCGGAATTAATGTGCCCAATATAAACTTCCGTCGGAATTTAATTTAGGCTTTAGTCTTTCAGAGAGACTCAATAACTCAATACAATAAAAACTGGAGATGTGTTTTCTCAGGTTTGTCATGAAACCAAATTAGAACCTCTAATTCTGGTCATCGCAGGAGAGCAAAAAGCAACCACTCGTAAACGAGGATCAAGTGTGCTCATGCAGAAAATGGGATCTTTTAATCCCGCGATAATCTGTGCAAAACCAAAGGACACTCTCTGACGTCAATATCACGTAATATTTTTAAAATTGGCAGATTACTGTCCAATGAGTCTTGAGATTAAGTCCTTGATTCTGTAATAAAAATATTTTTTTAAATTTTTAGCCGTAATACTGCTTACTATATTCTCGTTCCTTTATGTGACAAGTTCTTTCAAGACATTGGCATACTTATTTGATCATTGTGGACTGCCAATATAGAATTTTCAAAAACAGAACTGTACAAATAATAGAAACCCCATGACTTTAGTGTGACACGATAACTAGGCATATAGGTATTTTATTATAATAGATAAAAATAGAAAATGGTTAAGAATAGAAAATAGTTTAAAAACATATTTAACAAAAGTGAAAAAGAAGAGGAAAAAAATAAATAAATAAACGCTTTTTCTTTTATGAGGAAAATTGTGGAAGAGACAACGGTATCCGATTACTGTTTTAAATCCTACCACTCCTCCGCTAAATATTTGACTCAGTGATTTAATGTGATAAAGAGATAAATTCAGGAGATAAACGTTCAGGAGGTGCGTTTCTCGAATGACCAGGTCAAAGGCTGTGTTTTACTGTATCTTGACCACACATTAAGAATTTTCCGGCGGAAGCCTTATTAAGATAAAAAAAAAGATAACTGAAATTTCAGACTTACAGTCGCCGGTGTTTATCACCGGTGGTCTAAAGGATTTCCGGATTTCCGGATTCATTTTAAATAAATAGAAGTTAGTGAGTTTTAAAGGAGTTCAGCCGGGGAGTTCATCCGGGGAGTTCAGCCGGGGAGTTCAGCCGGGCGCGACCTTGAAGTAAGAATCTCCGTTCGTCTTGTTTCGGTCAGTTCGGATTTGTTGATCTCCATTAATTAGAGTTAGAGCTGTGTGTCACATTCGCCTGCCCCAACCGAAAAGGCTAACTCTGAATGAAATAAAGCATCCTTTCAACTCATCCAAGTTGTGGAAGTTCGTTCCTTAAAGTTCAATCTTGTACCCCCAGCTTGAGGCTCCGACATTTTCAACAAACTCCCGGCAAACATCGCAGCGTGGAGAACGGCCGCCGGAGAAAATTGTACGGACGGTCAGTTGGGGTGTTACATTAGGACGTTCAACAGCAGCAACAACTAAAATGGATAGCACAAGTTACTCGTAGAATATTAATAACATAATCAAGATGTTGACGTTCAACACTCCTTCAAACAAGAAGTTAGGAAGCAGACCTCTATCAATACCGGAGAAAGCAATAACACCTTATGGAGTACTGCTGCCAATTATGGTCAGGTGCCCCTGCCGTTCTCCTCAGTGTTCTTGACAAGCTCCAAAGGAGAGTCTGTAATGTGATAGGTACTGATCTGGCGACTCGACTGCAGCCACTTCCCCATCGTCGAAATGTGGCCTACTTTCATGGCTTCTGCTCGGATGAGCTTAAGTCACTGATGCCTCCTCAACAGGTGTTTACCCGTGCAACTAGACTGGCAACTGGGTCCCACCCATTCACAGTCAGGTTAGCCAAATGCAGACGACAATTCTACTCCTGCAGCTTCCTCTCTCGCACTTCCCGCCTGTGGAACTCACTCCCGTATTCTTGATTTCCTGACGGCTACAACCTCCAGAAATTTAGATGCAAAGTCAATACTCATCTACTAACCACTGGCCTCTAGCTCTCTCCCCTCCCCTGAATAACCTTCCCTTTCTCTCCACCTATGTCTCTGTCATCGCACCTGCTTTCTCAGCTTTCTATTGTTCCTTTCTAACTAGTTTGTACTCCTCACTCTTTTCTAATTAATCTTTTTACATTTATGTAACCCCCTGCACATCAGTGGCGTTTCCGCCTTGCTCGGGGTGAAATGATTATAATAAAAAAAAAAAAAAAAAAACTTAAGAAACCTATTTCCTCCAAAAAATGCTATAAGAAAATATTTGTATTGATCTCACTACCAATTCCAAGGATCGAGATCATGACCACTAAATGATTTAACACATATACAATTCCACAAACTTATCCACTACGCCATCGTCACGAAAGATTTTAGCCGGGGGGGTATTTTTGGAGCCTTTTATATTCAGTATCAGATGGATTTTGACAACTGGTTTATGTTAGTGGGTTAGTACCACTTGTCATACTTTGGATTTATTTCTAAGATAATTAATTTTCAATAATATTGGAATTATTTCAAACGTTTGTTCTCATCTTGGTTGATATATGTGTTATAATAGACACAACGTTTCTATTTTTTTGACACAAAATACAAATGATGACAATGTGGAAAATATTTACTATCATATTAATTTTTATTAGATGAAACATTCTACGTTATTATAATTAATATTGGACCAATATTTACAATCATTGGCAATCATTATTATTACTTTCGTACTTGTTTTTATCTTTATTTTTATTAGATAAACCATTTTCAACTATTTTATTATTGCAGTATAGCCCGGCGTTGCTCGGGTGTAATGAAAGCTTTAAAACTAATCCATGGTCCTGGAGCTCAGACTCTTGGGACGTTGGCACGAAATACTAAAAAGCAATAATTGTGTCCAGTTAAAGCAAAACCGTAGACTGAAAGAAAAATGAATGGATGTAAGTCAAATTTTGATTTCCTGGTATCGATATCAAATAAACTGAATTTTGAAGGCTAAATACGTCCTCTGAGTAAATGGTATCATGGTTGAGACTAAGAACTACAATTATACCTACTTAGAGCCAAACCCGAAGCAAAAATTAAAATAAAAGGGATGAAAAAATACAGACATACAGGCAGACAAATAAACACACACACAAACATCTTGCCTTATATATATATATATATATATATATATATATATATATATATATATATATATTATGGATTTTCTGCACTATTGTAAGAACTGCAACCTTGAAACTTCTGAATATCGTTTCTTATGTCTTTGTCTATGAGTGTATCAAATCTGATTAAAATCGGACCACTCCTTCTATAAGCATATTTTTTCGATTATCGATTTTCGATGTTTATCCGTGGTATCTCGATACAAAACATAGCTTAGAACACTTGCAGACGCTTATAGTACAACTGTGTAAATTTTCAATAAAATTGGTTCAGCCTTTCCGGAGTCTATAGGTAACGGACACACACACACACACACACACACACACACACACACACACAGACAACGTTCCTTTTATAAATAAGTTTAGATTAATCGTTCACAAGTAATTACTGTCATATTCATTTTTATTAGATGAAGCATTGTCTATCATTATTTTTGACTCGAATTTGCTATAATCTTTATTTTTATTACATGAAGTATTTTCAACCACTATTACCAATTTTGGTTTAATATTTACATTCATCTTCACATTAATTAGATAAAGAATTTTTAGCCATTATTATTAAATTTCGACAGGTAGTTTTTTCAATTTCATTTATATTAAATGAATCATTGTCAGTCATTATTTATTAGTATTTGCTATCACCATTTTTATTAGATGAAGCATTGTAAATCAATAATTTTCGACTTTCATTCGCTATCATATACTAATTTATTCTATTACGCATTGAAAACCATTAATTTTGTATAATATTTTCCGTCATCCGCATTTTCATATTTGATAATAAATTTTCAAAAATTAATTTTCAATCTTTGACTAATATATACTTTTCGCTTCATTTTTATTACATGATGCATCGTCAACCATTATTAGTAATTTTGGACTAATATTCTCTTTCATGTTCATTTTTGTTGTGTAAAACCTTGTCCACTATTAGGAATAATTTTTTATTGTTATTTACTTTAGACTTTTTTTTTCTATTGTTGAATGAAGCATTGTTTAATAATTGAATAATAATTAATAATTTAACGTCTATTGAACGGGTGAAGAGGCTCATCCCTTGTTTCCTGTTTAGGATGTGGTTTCCGGCTTTCTCTTTTCCAATCTTTTACTCATTTCCATTCTTTTCCACTTTTTTCTTCTTTCAATTGGAGTAGATAGACTAAACTATCACCCGGTTCACACTCCACCCACGTCTATTGAATGGGTGAAGAGGCTCATCCCTTGTTTCCTGTTTAGGATGTGGTTTCCGGCTTTCTCTTTTCCACTCTTTTCACTCTTGCGTAGCCCCCTGCACATCAGTGGCGTTACCACCTTGCTCGGGGTGATATGATTATAAAAAAAAATTAACATTCCTTTTTGACAATTATTTACATGCTTCATTTTACAGAAAGACTATTTTGAGGACCCTAGATGTTATGCCAGGATTTGTCATCGGAGGGCACAATTTGAACAACATAAGATACGCAGATGATACAGTGCTGATTACAAACACGGATAGGAAACTACAAGACCCCCTACAGAGGGTAGCTGAAAAGAGCGACAAAAAAGGACTACAAGAAAAGCGAATATGTGCTCATCATAAAAAAGAGCATCCCAAAATGCCAAGCAGAGGTGCAGGATACTAAAATCAAGCAGGTATAAAAATTTATATACCTGGGAAGTGTTATAACAGAAGGTGGAAAGTGCGACACTGAGATCCGAAGGTGAATTGGCATGGCAAAGGACGCGTTCCAGAAGCTGAGTAAAGTATTAAGACACAGGAAAATTTCACTAGAAACAAAGAAGAGAGAACTAGATTGCTATGTGATGTCGGTTCTTCAATATGGCAGTGAATGTTGGACAATAGAATCGAAAATGAAAAAAAAAACTTGAAGCAGCGGAAATGTGGTTCTACAGAAGGATGCTGCGGATATCACAGACCGAGCAGGTGAACAATGATGAGGTGTTGGAAAGAATGGAAACGAAAAGGAAATTAGTACTGAGCATCAGGAAGGGACAACTGAAGTTCCTGGGATATGCACTGAGGAACGAAGGCTTGGAGAACCTGATACTGACAGGCCAGATAATGGGAAAAAAGACAGAGGAAAGCAGTGGTAATATATTTGAATGGCCTGAGCAGGTGGATGCCAGAACGGGGGTTACAAGATGTTACAGGAGAAAGATTGCTAAGAGCGACCAGGGATAGGGAGACGTGGAAGGCAATGATCGCCTACGTCCTGAAAGTTCAAGACTCACAGAAGAAGAAGATAGAATCCATATTTTTGTTGTTTTATCTGCGTTTTATCGCAAACTTTTTGCATGACGTCGATCGATGGCAGTGAGTAGAATGTGAATGGTTGGAATTACAGGACATGCTCTCAGTGAATTCGAAATTCAATTCGTTTCTCAGAGATTCCTGTATGCACTCGGAAGATATTTGAACTGTTAATCTTTGAGGACAGATGGACTTCGTAGCAAACCAAAATCTTGCATTAAACAATTTTGTTCTATGCTATTCATATCAGATGAAACAGATTGTTTTTTTAATCATTTCACCCCAAGCAAGGCATTTCACTACTATTGTTGCGCAGGGAGTAACAGGGGAGAGTAATGAGAAAGAGGGTTTAGGGGGTTACATAGGGGAAAGTGATGAGAAAGAGCGGTTAGAGGGTTACATAGGGGAAAGTGATGAGAAAGAGCGGTTAGGGGGTTACATAGGGGAAAGTGATAAGAAAGAGTGATTAGGGGGTTACATAGGGGAAAGTGATGAGAAAGAGTGATTAGGGGGTTACATAGGGGAAAGTGATGAGAAAGAGCGGTTAGGGGGTTACATAGGGGAAAGTGATGAGAAAGAGTGGTTAGGGGGTTACATAGAGGAAAGTGATGAGAAAGAGTGGTTAGTGGGTTACATAGGGGAAAGTGATGAGAAAGAGTGGTTAGGGGGTTACATAGGGGAAAGTGATGAGAAAGAGCGGTTAGGGGGTTACATAGGGGAAAGTGATGAGAAAGAGTGGTTAGGGGGTTACATAGGGGAAAGTGATGAGAAAGAGTGGTTAGGGGGTTACATAGGGGAAAGTGATAAGAAAGAGTGATTAGGGGGTTACATAGGGGAAAGTGATAAGAAAGAGTGATTAGGGGGTTACATAGGGGAAAGTGATGAGAAAGAGTGATTAGGGGGTTACATAGGGGAAAGTGATGAGAAAGAGCGGTTAGGGGGTTACATAGGGGAAAGTGATGAGAAAGAGTGGTTAGGGGGTTACATAGGGGAAAGTGATGAGAAAGAGCGGTTAGGGGGTTACATAGAGGAAAGTGATGAGAAAGAGTGGTTAGGGGGTTACATAGGGGAAAGTGATGAGAAAGAGTGGTTAGGGGGTTACATAGGGGAAAGTGATGAGAAAGAGCGGTTAGGGGGTTACATAGGGGAAAGTGATGAGAAAGAGTGGTTAGGGGGTTACATAGGGGAAAGTGATGAGAAAGAGCGGTTAGGGGGTTACATAGAGGAAAGTGATAAGAAAGAGTGGTTAGTGGGTTACATAGAGGAAAGTGATGAGAAAGAGTGGTTAGGGGGTTTGCATAGGGGAAAGTGATGTGAAAGAGTGGTTAGGGGGTTACATAGGGGAAAGTGATGAGAAAGAGTGGTTAGGGGGTTACATAGGGGAAAGTGATGTGAAAGAGTGGTTAGGGGGTCACATAGGGGAAAGTGATGTGAAAGAGTGGTTAGGGGGTTTGCATAGGGGAAAGTGATGTGAAAGAGTGGTTAGGGGGTCACATAGGGGAAAGTGATGAGAAAGAGCGGTTAGGGGGTTACATAGGGGAAAGTGATGAGAAAGAGTGGTTAGGGGGTTACATAGAGGAAAGTGATAAGAAAGAGTGGTTAGTGGGTTACATAGAGGAAAGTGATGAGAAAGAGTGGTTAGGGGGTTACATAGGGGAAAGTGATGTGAAAGAGTGGTTAGGGGGTCACATAGGGGAAAGTGATGTGAAAGAGTGGTTAGGGGGTTACATAGGGGAAAGTGATGAGAAAGAGTGGTTAGGGGGTTACATAGAGGAAAGTGATGTGAAAGAGTGGTTAGGGGGTTACATAGGGGAAAGTGATGTGAAAGAGTGGTTAGGGGGTTACATAGGGGAAAGTGATGTGAAAGAGTGGTTAGGGGGTTACATAGAGGAAAGTGATGTGAAAGAGTGGTTACGGGGTTACATAGGGGAAAGTGATGTGAAAGAGTGGTTAGGGGGTTACATAGGGGAAAGTGATGTGAAAGAGTGGTTAGATTTAGGAAATGTCGGAAGGTGGGTGATAGCCAGGTAAGGATACCGAGAATGAGGTTTGCGTAGAAGAGTGTTTGAGAGAATGAGTGCGAGTTAGTGTGTTAGGAGGTGTCTATTGACCTTACATTTAAACTCGCAAAGATTGAAGCTGTCGAGGAAGCAAGTATACGGAAGGGAATTCCACAGGCGGGAACTGCGAGAAAAGAAGCTATTGGAGTAGAAATTGCGGTTACATCTTATCTGTTTCACTGTAAAATAGTGGGACCTAGTTGCTATTCTAGTATCTCGTGCAAATTCGTACCTAGAGGGCACCAGTGATCTCAGTTCATCGGAGCAGAAGCCGTGAAAATATTTATAGTAGAGGCACAGGGAAGCCACGTCACGCCTGTGAGAAAGTGACTACAGCCGGTCTGCCAAGTCGGTATCGATCACATTAGAGATTCTCCGTTGTATTTTGTCAAGATATCCGAGGAGAATAGCAGGGGCTCCTAACCAGATGTGGAGTAGCGATTAAAAACATAATCTGTGAACCGAGTTCGAATTTCAACCTCGTCAGCTACATTCTCTTTGTACCCATGAGAAAGACATGAAATTATTGCATTTAACTCCCCAAGATATGGGTTAAATAATGCGTTAAACATCGTTTACTAACTCGACTGTAAGAAGCGAAACGTAGAATTCGATACAGTGAAGAAAGAAACAAGTAACTATTCCACTATTTTGTAAAATGCGACACAGTAAATCTTGCGTAATAAAAAAAGTCAATCTTTGAAGAGCCATGATCTCTTACACGCTGTCAGGACATTTTCTTCACAAAAATTCATCAGTATTGTGTTCATATTATTTGTCGAGCGTCCTTAACGGATTTTGATTACGTTTAATTTTCATCGTCAGCTTCGATTGCTTGTCGTCACAGCATTTCAACCAGGCTCACCATAAATATATTGGCAGAAGAGTATTGAGATTTACAGATATGAATTAAGATAGATAGATAGATAGATAGATAGATAGATAGATAGATAGATAGATATGAACAAACTGGGATAGATAGATAGATAGATAGATAGATAGATAGATAGATAGATAGAATTAAAAGATTAAAATTAAAAGATAGATAGATAGATAGATAGATAGATAGATAGATAGATAGATTTAAAAGATTAAAATAGATAGATAGATAGATAGATAGATAGATAGATAGATAGTTTTAAAAGAAGAAATAGATAGATAGATAGATAGATAGATAGATAGATAGATAGATAGATAGATAGATATAAACAGAGATAGATAGATAGATAGATAGATAGTTTTAAAAGAAGAAATAGATAGATAGATAGATAGATAGATAGATAGATAGATATAAACAGAGATAGATAGATAGATAGATAGATAGATAGATAGATAGATAGATAGATAGATATAAACAGAGATAGATAGATAGATAGATAGATAGATAGATAGATAGATAGATAGATAGATATGAACAAACTGAGATAGATAGATAGATAGATAGATAGATAGATAGATAGATAGATAGATATGAACAAACTGGGATAGATAGATAGATAGATAGATAGATAGATAGATAGATAGAATTAAAAGATTAAAATAGATAGATAGATAGATAGATAGATAGATAGATAGATAGATAGATAGTTTTAAAAGAAGAAATAGATAGATAGATAGATAGATAGATAGATATAAACAAACTGAGATAGATAGATAGATAGATAGATAGATAGATAGATAGATAGATAGATAGATAGATAGATAGATATGAACAAACTGAGATAGATAGATAGATAGATAGATAGATAGATAGATACCAAAATTTGTCATTATTAATATCTTGGTAAGTATAATGAGTGGGGAAAATTCTAAATCTAGTTTAATTAGCAATTGTTTTAAAATTGTCATGTTAACATACTGTCAACTGTCACCCAAAAATTCGCCGGCCACAAGATGGAAAATGAATGTATCTTACAGGCTCATGATCGTCACTCTATCCTTTAAGTGGGCTGTGATAATCGGACTTGTTATGACCCTCCTTCCTGTAGTTTCATTAGATTGACTCGAACAGTAGCTTTGCTGTCATTAAACCAAGATGACAACAAGGTTGGTCAATTAGGTAGAAAGATTCAACCAATTTAAACAGTGACGGAAGTTTTCTGAAATTGCATTTGAGATGACAAGACACTTCTGACAACTTCCATTTCATTCCGTATAAGAATTTATAAATGTTACCTTTAGTCAGTTTCAAAGATCCGCCAGCCTGTACGATTGCCCGGTGATCTGGTAATTAATCTTTTCTCTACGGATTAAAGTGACTTTTAAAGGGCGCACGTTTCCCAGCTTGAAACCGTCTTCAAGAACATATGTCAGGAAAAACATTTATCCACATACACACACAGACACGCAGACACATTTAGGAATATCCACTTGGAAATAAATACTGAAAATAGTATGAAATACAAATTTTTTTTTAAAAACTTGGGTAGCCTAATAATTATGGCCGGTAGTGTATATATATATATATATATATATATATATATATATATATATATATATATATAATAACTAAATAGACTCGGTAAGTATGTAGGCCGTAAATTTATACTAAAATAAACCTCCAAAAAAAACCATTAATAAACAGAACCTAAATCCGTTACAATCCGGTGCACTAAGACGTCGGATAAATGGGGAGAAAAAAAAAGAAACCCGCGAAACAAGAACAAAACATTCAATACTCCGCAGTAAAGAAAAAAACCCAAACGGAACTAACCACAAGAAAAAGTGCTCGATACAACGTACAAAAGCAAATATACAAAAGTAGAGGTAAGACACACAAAAATCTAGAGTGAGCCAAAACCTACCGCGGTTTCACACTACGGATCGTCAGGGCAATATATATATATATATATATATATATATATATATATATATATATATATATATATATATTATTATTATTATTATTATTATTATTAATAATAATTGTTATTATTACTTTAGAATATGTAGAAAACTACAAACTACTACAAAATTGTACATTTTGTTTGGACATTGAAAGATCAATGTCTCATCAGGTAGTTAATAATAAATAAAAAGTTTATTTACATCATTATTAACTACCTGATGAGGTATCGTTCTTTCAATGTCGAAACACAATGTACAATTTTGTAGTAGTTTTTAGTTGTACATGTTCTAAAGTAATAATTAATAATATGTATTCATTGCTCTGTTTTTATATTGAGTACATTTAAAGTAATGTTTTGAACGTTGCAATTATTTTCTTCGTTCCTTATTAATTTGTATATATATATATCTATATATATCTATCTATCTATATATATATATATATATATTCTAAACATATGGTGTTAAATATAAGAGACAATGAATGTCTATTATGTTTAATCATGAGCCGTTCTAAACTTCGTATTTTGGCTTTAATTTCAGTTGAAAATAAAGACGACAATTCTCCAACATTTGGATAATTATTTATTGATTTTCCTCTAAGCTTTACCTAGTGGTGATCCACGTATATTGTCTTAATATGTATAGGAAAAACTACTAAAATTTTGTAAGTTTAAAAATGTATTTTTTGACAGTATTTATTTATTTCTATCATTATATTTGATATTTCAGACCGGCCTCGGCCCTTCATCAGAAACAAATGATTTTAAA
Organism: Ascarosepion bandense; assembly: GCA_037127315.1. Taxonomy (NCBI): domain Eukaryota; kingdom Metazoa; phylum Mollusca; class Cephalopoda; order Sepiida; family Sepiidae; genus Ascarosepion; species Ascarosepion bandense. The sequence goes on along the minus strand of JBBBDQ010000618.1, from coordinate 824,486 downwards.
CTTTAAATTAGAAACGTATTTCGCGAGAGCGTTCGTGGAGAGAGATTGTTTACATCACCTGACGCGGAAAGCGACAGATTTTTTTAAAATATTTGTCAACGTAAACCTATCTTTAATAATACTTATAAATTTTGTTTTAGAGAAAAATTTTTTAATTGTATCTAAACAATGTTTAGCTATTGAAATATTTATAAAGATTCCAAACACATTATAAACCATCACATTATTTTAGATACATTGATTTAGTAGTTTTTCCTCTCTCTCTCTCTCTCTCTCTCTATATATATATATATATATATATTAATCATTTCACCCCGAGCAAGGCGGAAACGCCACTGATGTGCAGGGGGCTACATAAATGTAAAAAGATTAATTAGAAAAGAGTGAGGAGTACAACCTAGTTAGAAAGGAACAATAGAAAGCTGAGAAAGCATGTGCGATGACAGATACATAGGTGGAGAGAAAGGGAAGGTTATACAGGGGAGGGGAGAGAGCTAAAGTCCAGTGGTTAGTAGATGAGTATTGACTTTGCATTTAAATTTCTGGAGGTTGTAGCCGTCAGGAAAGCAAGAATACGGGAGCGAGTTCCACAGACGGGAAGTGCGAGAGAAGAAGCTGCAGGAGTAGAATTGTCGTCTGCATTTGGCTAACCTGACTTTGAATGGGTGGGACCCAGTTGCCAGTCTGGTTGCACGAGTAAACACCTGTTGAGGAGGCATCAGTGACTTAAGTTCGTCTGAATAGAAGCCATGAAACTATTTATAGAACAGACAAAGGGAGGCCACATTTTGACGATGGGGAAGTGGCTGCAGTCGAGCCGCCAGATCAGTACCTAAAATATATATATATATATATATATATACGCTCTCGGCTGTCGATTGAGCCCTCTGGGGAAATGGTAGACTTAAAAAACATCTAGCTGCTCACCTCTACGCAACGTTCTCTAGCAATGGACTGAACACACTTGTCTGTGGACAACTATATATACAGTACTGTGCAAAAGTATTAGTACAAGAACTATTTTATCTTTTATGAGGCATCAAAACAAAGTGTAAAATCACCCCTGTCCTAACACTTTTGCACACTACCGCTAGTGTGCAAAAGTATTAGGACAAGCATATATTTATGAACAAGATAATGACCCTAAACATACTTCAAACCTTTGTAAGAATTATTTAACAAAATGGAACAAGAAGAAAGGCTTTGGAATTTGAATTGGCTCCACAAAGTCCTGATCTCAATCTTATTGAACATCGATGGGATATTTTGTATAAGAAATTGATAAATCTAATGTTACTTCGCAAGACACACTTTGGGAAAAAATACAAGCTGCTTGGCAGGAGATACCATTAGATACATTGAAGAAGCTTGTGATGTCAGTGCCTGACAGAATAAAGTCTGTGATCAAAGCAAAAGTCCATTTTACTAAATATTAAATTTATTTTGGAACAACTATTTTTCTTGTTAAAGCATTTGTTGAGTAAATAAAATAAAATTACTTAAAATAAATTATTTTCTGTCAATTTCCCTCATAAAAGATTAAATAATTCTTGACCTAATAATTTTGCACAGTTTTGTATGTATATATATATATATATATATATATATATATATATATATATATATGAGTTAAGTGCAATCACGTGATACACGCTTGGGCGATCATGTCTCGAAAGAGACATGAATGGCCGGTCAGAAGACTGTGATCAAAGCTATTATACTATATATATATTCGGCCGGGTTTCAATCCTGGGTAAAAAGCAATCGGCTGTCTAACCGTACTCATGAGCTTTGATACAGCGAAACAGATCTATCTGCGGATGAATATATATATATATATATATACTATGTGCGATTGGTAAATTGTCGCAATTATTTCAAAGTAACAGTCTGTTATACTAAATATGAAATATATTTTGTAACAAGTATTTTTTTCTTGTTAAAGCATTTGTTGAGTAAATCAAATAAAATGACTTTAATTAAATTGTTTATTTTCTGTCAATATGCCTCATAAAATATAAAATAGTTCTTGTCCTAATACTTTTGTACAGTACTGTAGATATATTGGAATTTCAAAAAGGGGCAAGACGAAAACTTATCTTAGCTGACTCGTTTCGTCCTCTGGGAGAATTTATCAATGATTTTATTTTGTAAATAGTATTCATGTACAAAATACAAAAATGTTATTTGCTTTTGAAACTGTTTAGGAACGTTCATAGATATTCATCAGGTGCGCTGAAAAGTGACATAGTTCAATATCTAATAGACTAAAGTTAGTAAGTGATACTTTTAAATTTTTTCTATGCAAAATAGTATTTAAAAATTGTTTTAGTTCGAGTTTAATTTATGTGTTATGTATTTTCGATAACATGAGGTTAATGATTTAACGGGTTTTTTTCAGTGCCTGTCACTTATGAATCCTTCAATATCTGCTTTTTTTTAAAAAAAAAAGCGGGATTGTTCATGATAGAAATGAAAGTGAAGACTTCTTATTTACTGTTTTGTTTATTTACTAAATTTATTTTATTTTTATTTTATTTATTTATTGTAGATTATAAGCTCGCGAGTAAAAAAAAAACAAACTGTCAAAACAATTTGAGGATTAGGTAGACACATCAACAGAATAGATCCGCGTTCGAATTTCTCCAACGACAGTTACAAAATTTAATCTGGATTTAATTTAATCTCTTCGAATGAGGGATCATTTTCTACACTTGGTTGAGTTTTTGAATTTATTAATTTAAGAGTTACGCCAGATTATAGCAAAATATTTTACATTAGAAAATAAAAGCTAAACAGATGCAAAAATTTCTACATCATTTAGCTACAGGTAAGGCAATAAAGCCACCAAGACGCAAGAATATGAGAACAAGAAAAGCATTATTAAAATGACATAATAATAAACAAAAGAAAATTAAGAAGGTAAAATATAAAGATTTTTTTTTTATAAGCTTTTCACCCCGAGCAAGGCATGTCACTGCCACTACTGTGCAGGGGGCTACGTAGAGTGGAGAAAGGCTGATTAAATATAGGAAATAACAGAGGGTGGGTGATAGGCGGGTGAGGATACCGAGAATGAGGGTTGGGTAGATGAGAGTGTTGTGAGAATAGTTGGGAGTTAGTGTGATAGGAGGTGTCTATTGACCCTACATTTAAACACCTGGAGATTGTAACTGTCGGGAAAGCAGACTTGTGGAAGGGAGTTACTTCATCTAGGTGTTGAAAGTGGATCGGAAAGCAAAAAGTTGGTAGAATGTTCCGGAAGCTGAAAGTTCGAAAGAAGAAAATCTTGGCATAGAACTTAAGGTTATATCAAATCATTTCATCTGTAAAATGGCGGACCCTAAGTGCCAATTTAGTTCGACGATTTTTATATATTTTTGTTTATCTATTTTCTTAATATTAATATTTATATATTTTAAATGTATTTGTTATTTTCAATAGATACACATATTTGAGTAAGAAGCTCTGTTTTATTATCAAACAGTATATCTGTTTACATTTAACGGCCTGAACAGTCGAGAATTCTTGTGAGAAAAATATACATTTTCAGTCAAGATTCAAAACTGTGTCTCCTACGACTTGTCTTAGACGACTCGAACGAGCCCAAGCGGTCTAAGACACGTCTGATATTTTAAATGAATAATATTTTAAAACATTCACTACCAAAATAGATTCACACATTACTGCACACTACTGAATATGGAGAAAAATACAAATCGATTACACCCAACACTCTAGTGGATCTAAAACCGACCATATGATAAAAGAAAGGAAACTAAAGTCATTGTTTCTATTAATATGCAAAATGGTATATATATATATATATATATATATATATACGAACTAAATAAATATATATATATGTTTAATAAATATATATATATATACGAACTAAATCTAAAAATGAGCCAAAAGACGACCGCGGTTTCACTCACCGGATCGTCAGGACAATGGCTCTCGTCCTGACGTTCCGGTGAGTGAAACCGCGGTCGACTTTTGGCTCATTTTTAGATTTAGTTCGTATCTTTGCTCTACTTTCGTACTTTCGTACTTTCGAATCGAGCTCTTTTTTTAAGGTTTTCGTCTTGGGTTTTTTTTTCTTTCGAACACAGCTTTTGCTTTCTTTGTTTCTTTTTTTTTATTCCCCTTTACCCATTTGGTATTACCTTTTGGGTTTGACGACTTAATTTAACGTTTTGTTAACGGTAGGACTTTATGATTTTAGTCATTAGTGATACTGTTTTCTTTGTACGTTTTGCTATAATATATATATATATATATATATATATATATATATATATATATATATATATATATATATATATATATATATATATATAATAATAAAAAGTGTGAGAAGCCGTGATCGTTTTCTTTAAAATATATGTTTATTGTTTGGGTATTTATACAAGTTATGAAGTATTAATTGTTCATGATGTGCACTACACGTGTTTCGAGCCTAAAATTGACTCTCTTGAGGCGA